>PVKC010039988.1:0-12430 GCA_004027635.1 Crocidura indochinensis | reverse complement strand
AAAGGATTGGTTTAGAATGAGGGTCACTGTGAGTTGGTGCTAGAGCACTGGATGCCTATAACAACTCTATTATGAACAACTTTGTAAATCATAGTGTCTTAATAAAATTAAAAGAAAAAAAACGATGAAAACCAAATATTTTCTACTAATTAGAAAAACATTAGGAACTCTATAATAGTTTATGTTATGAAAAATATTATCATTTGGAAAATGTTTATCAGGAGACCAGGGTTTTGGGCCAATGGAGAACACTTGCTTTGCTTATGAGAGTCTCTGGATTTGATTTGTGTCCACTGATTACCACAGGGATAGATTACAAAGTGAGAACTTATCAGAAGCACCAAGCTAATGTTTGGGTGTGGTCTAAAATACACCCCAAATCTACTACTCATGATCTATGAGATATAAACAGTCACACATATATAAACATAAGTACTTTTGCTCTTTTTGCCATTTTTATTACAAATGTCTTATTAGTAATATCATTGATTTTGAAAAATAAAAAAATCCAAAAAATAGTGTGATAAAAATAAAAAGACAATAATCTGTTAAATATGAAAAATGTGTAATTCAAAGAAAAAGAAAGAAAAGAAAAATCCATTCCCCATTTCTTTTCTCCAGAGAAGCCTATGTTCTCTCTTGCATGTATTGCCATTCTCTCTTTCCTTTCAATAAGATTTATTTCATTAAAATAATCTTTTTATTATTTTTTATTATTTATTTATTAGAATTGGCTTTTCTTTTCATATACTGATTGCACAAGTAATACATTTCAGCTTTCAGGTTGAGAAACTTGTTTAATATTATAAACTTTAAAGGAAAGGAGATAAAATAAAACAGTTAGAGGAGGTCAATTGTATACTGATGTATGAAAACTAGAATTTGGATAGTAATCATAATACAGAAATACAGTGTAAAACTACAATGTTGTTTATTTGGAAATTATGCAGTTATAAATCAATGTTACTTCAATAAAAATGTATGGGGGGTGTTCTTAGCCACACCAAGCAGTGCTCAGTTCTACTCCTGTCTCTGATTTAGGATTTACTCCTTGAAGAGCACAGGAACCACATGTAGTGCCATGGATTGACCTAGAGTCAGGTATGCACAAAGGCAAATGCCTTAAGCCCTATAATATTTCTCTCCAACCTCAGTAAAAAAAAATTCAAAGAAAAAAAAGGAACAAGAACACAAAGAAAATAAAAGGCCTTAGAGCAAAGGGACATCTTGAAAGTAAGCAAATATAGAACTACTATTATATTTTTTAAAAAGCAGGTATTATACTTCTGCATTAGATAGACTAAGTACAGTCTATTCTATCTTTCCCACTGATTGCAGCTATGAAACCTGACAAAATACTTGGAACAGTTATTCAAGGAATCTAAAAAGCAAATAGGCAGGTTGGAGAAGACCATAATTCAAATTACCATGAACAGGAAGTAACTTTACTTTTCTCTCCTCTGACAATCCATCAACCTAAAACAACAATAATAACAGCAATAACAACAGCAATATCAAGCTGGGACTCTGACTCAGGCATCAAGATGCAGAAAGAGTTCCCTGAAAGTCCCTCGGCAGAGCTCAATGAGCAGAAAGTGGGATTTCCAGTGTTCTGAGAAAGTGTGGAAATCCTCTAGGATTGATTTTCTTTTTTACTTTTACTTACATTAACCATGCTTCAGCCTCCAACCTTTCTTCTTGGTAATAATAAGAGCCCATAAATACAAAATTCTGATAGATGGGACGTTGCAAATCATGAACCAATAGTCCCAAAACAGTGGCCCAAATATCTAATATTTTATTTTATTCCTCTGCTGTGTTTTTTTCCAGATCCAGCAGCAGTTGGTCTAAGTACATGATAAAAAAACTGAAGTCCCAACTTCCTGAGCTAAAAATTAAAAATGAATAAAAATATTTCAAAAGTTGAATAAAAGAGGGAGGAGAAAAAAAAACAAAGATACCATGTAGTTTTTATATTAATTCATATGATTTTTATTATATTTATACAAATTATTGGACTTTTCCTAATGTTGTGCACATGCTAGAGTGATTTCATCAATAAAACAAAGAACTTGAAAATTAAACTAAAAAATTATTTCCTAGGTTTCAAATTAAAAAATGGGACTAAAAGATCATTGCCTCGCTCTCAATCTGAAGACTGGGGAAGAATAGCCCCAATGTTATAGATCCAAACACTAATAATGCAGAGGCATTGAAAGACAAATTAACTTTGAATTTTATTTGTTTTGTTTTGGCTTTATTTTGGGGACTACATCTGGCTGTCCTCAGGCTTACTTCTGGCTCTGCATTCAGGGTTCACTCCTTCCAGATTCGGGTCACCATAAGAGTGCCAGGAATCAAACCCATTTTGGATGTATTCAAGGCAAGTGCCATATCTGTTGTATCATATCCACAGCCCTGAAAAATAAATTGACTTTGGAACCAGAGTCCATTGTAGGAGGAATGAAATACAATCTGAATTGAACAATGTCTACTTATTACTTGCTTAAAGAAAATTAACATTCTTCATAGGATTTTATAATATGTTTTTCAAAAGGTGTATGATAAGATCAAATAATTCATCATAAAAATAAAAAATAACAATTCACATGGAGGAAATTAAAAGATGCCAAAATCAAATAAAACAGATGTAAAAAATCATAATTATATGACAAAGAATCTGAAATAAACATTATAAAAATGTTCTAGTAAGCAATTGCTAATACTCATCCAATAAATGAAAATAATAAAAAGTGATGACAATAAACTGAATAGGTAACAACTTATCAATTGGAAAATTTTAAATTAAAAACTATGACTGCAGGGGCCCGGGAGATAGCATGGAGGTAAGGCGTTTACCTTTCATGCAAAAGGTCATCGTTTCGAATCCTGGTGCCCCATATGGTCCCCCGTGCCTGTCAGGAACAATTTCTGAGCATGGAGCCAAGAGTAACCCCTGAGCACTGCCGGGTGTGACCCCCCCCCCCAAAAAAAAAAAAACTATGACTGCAATATTTAAAATTTGCAGAAAGGAATCACTACTAGAACGGAGATGGCACAGGAAAAATTTCTTGAATTTGATGATAAAACTAATAAAAAAATTATCTAGAGCCGGAAAGATAGCATGGAGGTAAGGCCTTTGCCTTGCGTTTAGAAGGGCGGTGGTTCGAATCCAGGCATCCCATATGGTCCCCTGAACCTGCCAGGGGCGATTTCTGGGTGTAGAGCCAATAGTAACCCCTGAGCACTGCTGGGTGTGACCCAAAAACCAAAAAAAAAAAAATTTAGTATAATCTATAGCTAGATAACATGTATTTAAACATTGATAGAGCCAAAGTTATGTAAAAACGAAACCAAGGGGCTGGTCGGTGGCGCTAAGGTGCCTGCGCTAACCTAGGACGGACCATGGTTCGATCCCCCGGTTCCCATATGGTCCCCCGTGCCTGCCAGGAGCGACTTCTGAGCGAATAACCAGGAGTAACCCCTGAGCGTCACCGGGTGTGGCCCAAAAACCAAAAAAAAATAAAAAAATAAAAAACGAAACCAAAAGGATTAACATCACAGCATCAAATTCCAGGAGATAAAAAAATAATATATTTTTTGGGAAATTGTTGAAGAAATAATGGTTGAACAATTATGTTTGGAAAAAAACAAGAACTTAAATATATGTAAAGGTCTTAATAAATTCCAAGTGGAATAAATGTGAAGAAATGAATACTGAAACCCTTAATCAAACAACTGGGAATTAAAATCAATTAATAAACATTGAAAGAAGCCAGAGATTGAAATGCATGATTTGCAATAGCAAAATAAATTATGTGATTCAAATTTATCAAGAAATTCTCATCAGAAATCATGGAGGTCAGATAGTGATTTAGCATTTTTATAATTGGAGAAAATGATCTCTATAAAGTATTTGATGATAAAGAAAGCATAAGCAAATTCTTTGCCAAATTACATGTTTTAGAAAGGATTATTAATGGATGTTTTCTATAAAAATAAAATAATATCTGAAATAAAGTCAAAAGAAATAAAAGGAAATGGAAAGTGTCTGTACAAAATAATAAACTTTCTTATAAGTTTTCCTATAATAATATTTCAAACTTATTTTGAAAGATATTAAAGAATACTTAAATAAATGAAGATATAATTTAAGTTCATCAATAGAAGAGTTTGAAGTCGCTGACAGTTCTTCACATAAACTACAAATTCATTGCAATCCAATAGAGGTAATTTTGTGATTATCAATGAAATTATTGTAGAATTTCAAGACAGAGTGGTATTAATATAAATTAAGTACATTAAACAACCCATAGAAAATTAACTTTTAATGTGTCCCAAAACCAACACACAGCAACATAGAACTGATCATAGCATGTTTTAAAGGCAAATTAAATGTAAATATTCAATAGACAAATAAAATTATAACAAAAACTTAATTAATTCATATATATAAGTATATTAAATCAAAACAATGAGCCTAATTGTAAATTTTTTATAAAATAACACCAAAATAATCTAAGTGACCTTTTTTTTTTTTTGATGTGACTTCATTTAAATATAAGCCCACTGACTGAAGAGATAGTACAGATGATAAGGTTCTTGCTTTGCATGGGACCAACCCCAGTTTAAAATGTTAGTACTGCCTATGGTCTCCTAAGCACTATCAGATATCATTTCTGAGCATAAAGCAAGGAATAACCCTTGAGGACAGTGGCTGGAATCCAAAACCATCAAAGAAATATAGTGATATAGCAATATAGGAGGAAAAAAATATGTTACACTCTTAAAACCATTAACTTCTGGTTTTGATTTTGAGCCAGTTTAAAAAAAAAGTGAAATATATATACCATTTATTGATTAAAAGAAAATGCTTCCAAAGCTCCTATTTCTTTGGGGTCTTGCAGAGAGCTCACTTTTTAATTAAATAAGAAATAAAATTTCTTTTTATTTATCCAGGGGTAGATTGGGAAGCACTCACAGTAATATTCAAGGCTTACTCCTAGCTCTGAGCTCCAGTATCACTCCTGGAAAGGATTGAGGGAGAACTGTTGTCAGTCACATACAAAGCAGGAACCCTATCTCCAAGCTCTCTCCAAATCAAGAAATTTCTCTCTTTTAAAATGGCAATAGGTGAGAGGATAAGATTGGAACCAATCAACTAAAGAAGTCAAAACAATTATCACTAGTTTCCCTAAGGGGAGGAAAAAAAAAAAAACAGGACCAAATGGCTACAACATTAAGCTCTACCAAACTTTCAAATATGAATACTTATATTTATTTAACTTCAAAAATCAAAGACAAGTGTTACATTACTACAGATGCATACATTACTAACAAATACATTATATTTATTTTCTGCTTTCATTTTATAGTCATCCGTGTCAATGCAAGTGTAAAATCGTAATTCTCATAGTTAAGTAGTGTTTCTATATGCCATATTTTCTTTACCAAATCACATTTTATAAGACCATCATTACCTTTTTTTAAGACCATCATTACCTTAATTCAAGCACTAAACAAGAACAGCACACAAGAAATTTGTAGACTAATATCCAATTAGCATAGATACTCAGTAAACATTTGGCAAATAAAACCTAACAATACACAGACCATCACCAAGTGGGATTTCTTCCAAAGAAGGCAAAATGGTTCAATATCTGAAAATCAAGTAGCTTGATGCATCATGTAATTAAAAGGAGAGATAAAAATCACATGAGTGTATTAATGCTTTAAACGCATTCAACAAGATTCAATAGTCATTGTTACCTTAAATATTTTAGTATAAGAATATAAGGGTGGGACCAGAGCAATAGCACAGGGGTAGGGTGTTTGCCTTGCATGCAGCTGACCCAGGATGATCCCCGGCATCTCATATGGTCCCCCAAAACAAGAGTGATTTCTGAGTGCATAGCCAGAAGTAACCCCTGAACATCACCTGCTGTGGCCAAAAATCAAAAAACAAATAAAAAATAAAAGAATATAATGTTGATACTTAAACATAATAAAGTCATATTTTAAAAATCCATCATTAATTTCATAATTAGGGTGGAAGTTTCTGGTCTAAGAGGAAATTAACAAGGAACATAACTTCTACTACTACTGTTCAACACAGCTTTGAAAATTTGAGTCAAGAAATTAGGTAAGAAAAATATACTAAAATGGCTAAATTGGAAAAGAAGTAAAGTTATCTATATTTGCATAATATATAACAGTATACATGGTATAACACACATTGAATACACATATACACACATTATATACACACTAATAATGCCACAAGAAATACACCGAGAGTGGCTAGAGAGATAGCACAGTGGGTTGGGCATGTGCCTTTCTATACATGCCAACCGATTCAGTCTCTAGTACCCCATAAGGCCCTAAGCCCCACCAGAAATGATCCCTGAGTGAATAACAAAGAATAAGCTTAGGGCACAGTTGGGTGTGCTCCCAAAGTTTTTTAATACTAAACCAAAAAAATTGCAATACAGTAATAGTATACAAAAATAATAGTAAAAATCACTTGTGTTTCTGTATACAAAATATCAGAGGAATGATAAAGTCAGAAAAGAAGTCAGTTTGCAATCATGCTGCAAGAATTTAAAACCAGTAATATGATAAATGTAACAAAGGAAGTAAAATATTTAAATACACAAAAAACTAAAGGTATTGTTAAGAAACAGATATACAAATAAATAAAATAGAATATGTTCATGAAATAAAAGAATAAATGTTAAATAGTAGCATAGCCAATGCAAATCTAAAAGGATAAAATTGGTAGTCTCATGTTCTATGACTTAAAGTTATACTACAGAGTGATAATAATAAAAGCAAGTTATTATAATACAAACAATTTAGACAAATACTCTGATATTTGGAGTCCAGAAGTTAATCTGCATATATATATGACCAGTTGACTATGACAAATGAGTACATATAATAACATTGAGGTCATTCAGCAAATAGAGCTGGTAAGCCTCATCAGTGATACAAACATAAAAAGTAAAAAAAGTAAATCTAGATAATTATTTAATATTATAAACAAATAACTCAAGAGAATTTAAAGATATAAGAGCTGAAACTATAACATAATAGAATAAAACATAGGTGACACATTGCTGGACATTAACTCCAGCGATGACTTTAATGATAGATCTAATAATGCAAATAGCAAAAACTGTTTCAATTTTACCTCATCATTCAAAAATAATAATTGCAAAGACATACTTCCTAGAATATAACTGTATATCACTGACAAGAGGTTATTATACTAAATAAAGAACTCATCCATCTCAACAAAAAGTCATTTTACTTTTCTTTTTTTAATTAAATCTCCATGAGATACAGAGTTAAAAAATTGACAGTTGAGTTTTGAACATACAATTTTCTAACACTACCTTAAAAAGTGTACATTTGGGCCAATCTGTGTTGATGGAGACATGGCACAAAAGAATTCTCCTTCACTGCTGATGGGAACGTTGTCTGGTTCAACCCCTAAGGAAAGCAGTATGAAGGTTCTCAGTAAACTCAAAATTGAGCTGTCATCTCACCCAGTAATCCCACTTTTGGGTATCTATCCCCATGACAGAAAAATATTCATCCAAAGAGACCTATGCACACTGGTATTTCTTTCAGCACTTTGTACAAGAGCTAAAAAAATTTTGCAATCAACTGCAACATAGATGAAACTGTGGTACTGAAGAAGGATAAATATAGGATGATATAATTTATTTATATGTATAGGTGGAGGGAGGTTGAAAATGGTTTTATAATCGGTGCTGAAACATTGAATTTTTAAAACCTAACTAAGAATAACTTTGTAAATTACAATGATTTAAATAAATACTTTAAGAAAAGATAAATGCTTGCTTTTTTCCAGTATATAAATAGTATTATAATAGGTATTATGTCAATAGAATTAAATCAAAAAATTAAATTAAAAATTAAAGAAATTTTATGTGGAATAAAAAACCAACAATGAAAAATAGCAAAACACAACAAAAATAACTAATATACACTAAATAAAATTATAGGGGTAAGGAGAGAGTAGAAATAATGAGCGTATGTAATTTTAAGTGCAAGGTACTTAAATTGGTGCAGGTTGTGTTGTTGTACTTACACATATCAAGGCATGAGACTATACTCCCAAAACATATATAATATAGCAAATTCATGCTTAATAAATAAATTTTTATTTTTAAAATTTACAAGGAGGTACAGAAAGTACAGTAGGTAGGGTACTTGTCTTGTATACAGTAGACTTCAGTTCTATCCCGGCATTCCATTTGGTCACCTAAGCATTGCCGAGGAGTAATTCTTGAGTGCAAAGCCAGAAGTTGACCTCGAATATCACTGGGTATAGTGCTCCCAAAAATAAATCTAAAGGTTCTGTATAAAAAAGAAATTATTCTTTTCACAAAATCTTGAAGAGTGAACAGAGAAGATATAGAGAAGCAGCAAGTCTAAAATGAGCAGAGTAATAATTGATTACTATATTTAATTAAACTAACTAGATAAGTTTAGAATTGGATAACCAAAACAGAGTGGTACTAGAATAAAGGTAAGTATTTTTAAGCACTTTTTGAGTGGTGCTAGAATAAAAGCAACATCAATGGAATAAAATTAAGTATCCAGAAACAAACTCTCAGACACATTTTCTGTTACTTTATGATAAAGAAATCAGGAGCTTAAAGTAAAAGAAGCAACAAAGGAAGCAAAGAAAAATAAATAAATAAGCTTCTTCAATAAATTGTTCCAAGAAAACTACTTAGTCATATGAAAAAGGATCTGAAAATGAAAAAATGATCACTATTTCATAGCATACACAAAAATCAACTCTGTAAATATAAGATACCTAAAGCCATAATACACACAACAGAAAAGTTAGAACATTCACTGATATTGACTTCAGAGACATTTTCAATGATTTGATGTCATTTTCAAGGAAAATAAAAGAAACATAAACTAATAGTGAAATATAAAACCAAAAAGTATCTGCACTAAAAAAGAAATGATTGCTCTACTTAAAACTTTACTGAATGCAATAAAGTACTTTCATGCTAAAAAGAAAAATATAAAATGTTGAGAATAAGACCTGATGAGTCATTGATCAATAAAAAGGGACAAATGAATTGACAATGAAATATGGAAAAGGAGACATTCATTATCACTGATGTCATGGAAATACAAACCAAAACAATGAGATGCCCTCTCAGACCAAAGAGAATGACCAAACAGGTCAGAAATAATCGATTCTGGCAAAGGTATATGAAAAGGCAATCCTCAATTGCTTTTGATGGGGAAATAAATTGGTTTGACTTGTATAGAAAATAATATTGAAGAATTCTCAAAAATCAGTTAAAACAACCAAATGATCCAATAATTGCTCTCCTTGGCTTTTATCCCAAGAACACAAAAACACAAATTTGGTAATCTATACCATGCCTATGCTGACTGCAACGTTATCTACAATAGCCAAGATATGGAAACAACCCAAGGGACCAAATGTTAAATATTTAGAGGCTTTTTTTAATTTTTATTTTGAACAAAGTGGATTACAAATTTTTCAAAGTAATTTTTTAGGTACATAGTGACATTGAATCAGGGGCATTTGTAATATTATTTCTCTTTGGTATATGTTTCCCTGTCTGCTTTTCCACCTACTACCTTTTACGTAGGGGGCGCTATTTGGATCTGAATAAATAGGAGTTAAACTGGGAGTATAGGGTCCTTTTGCAGCTGGCTGGCGAGCTCTAGAGTTTTGGAACAGCTGGTGGGTTTGTAAAGGATTTTGTGTCCTAGTTGGACAGGGGAATGGGAATTGCCTTCCCTTCCTGGGAACTCAGTGGGAATCAAACTTCAACCAATCTCCTAGAAAAGGTGATCTACAACCAACCACAAAAGAGAGGAATAAAACACTTTAGATAGGACTGTAAACTAAGCAGGTCGGGCACTTGCTGTGCATGATACCAACAGGAGTTTGATTCCTGACACCTCATATCACCCCTTAATAACTAAATAACTTAATGCCATAGCTTAAAAATTGGAAAATGACCCCAAAAATGAACCAAAAATAGGCAGGCACAGGAAATAATATAACTTGAGAAGAAATTAATGAACTGGACCCAAAAATCAATCCAAAAGATCAATGAAAGCAATATTTAGTTTTTGAAAAAATAAACAAGATCAATAAACAATTAGCAAAACTCACAGAGAGACACTTAATAAACTGAATCATAAATGAAAATGCAGAAATCACTAAAGATACCACAGAAATTCAAATGACAATTGTAGATTACTTTGAGGTTCTTTATGCCATAGAAAAGGAGAACATGGAAGAAATGGATACAGTCTTTGGGGCCAGAGCTATGGCGCAAGCAGTAAGGCCTTCGCCTTACCAGAGGTAGCCTAGGACGAACCACATTCGATTCCCAGGCCTTCCATATGGTCCCCCAATCCAGAAGCGATTTCTGAGCACATAGCCAAGAGTAACCTCTGAGCATCACTGGGTATGGCCCAAAAAACAAAAACAAACAAACAAATGGATACATTCTTGGAAGGTCTTCTATAACCTTTCAACGTTGAGCAAGGTGATCTGGAATATATGAACTATCACTATGACTATATTGAGAAAAATAAAATAGCAAAATATTTCCAAAAACAAAATCCCAGGCCCAGATGGATTTACAAGTTCATTATTTCAAAGATTTAACAAGTATGGACTGCCAATCCTTTTCAGGGTCTTCCAGGATTTTAAAGAAACAGAAATACTTTCAAATATGTTCTATGAAGATAACATCACCCTGATTCCAAAAGCAGACAGAGATGCCACAAATAAGAGAACTACAGGCTGATATTCTACAAGAATACAGATGCAAAGATGCTCAAGAAAATACTAGTAACTAGAATTCAACAGCTCATCAAGAAGATTATACACCCTAAGTTGAATTCATCTCATAGATTCAATGATGCCTTAATATATGCAAATAAATCAATATAATACACTTCATGAACAAAAGAAAAAATTAAAATTATATTATCCTACTAATGGATTCAGAGAACGCATTAGACAAGGTCCAGTACTTGTTCACAATATCAAACCTAAAACTATAAGGAACATAGGGAAACACTTAGGCAGGACACTCAATGACACTGAAGATAAAGGCATCTTGAAAGATGAAACATCACTGTCCAAGCAAGTGGAAACAAAGATAATAAGTGGAACTACATTAAGTTAAGAAGTTACTGCACATTGAAAGAAACAATAACTACAATACAAAAACTATCCATGAAATGGGAGTACTTATTCACTCAATTCCCATTTGACAAGGGACTATTATCTAAGATATACAAAGCACTGATCAAACTTAGCAAGAAAAACACAACATCTAAACCAATGGGAAGAAGAAATCAACAAAGATTAAAGAAAAATACAGATTCTACTTTGTATATAATTCCTTTTTTTAACTTTCATTTTCTGGAATTCTAATGATTCTTATGATGTTGCTACTGAATTTATTCCAAAGTTCAATTGTCATCTGTTCACTTGTTTTGAGAATATTTTCCATTTTCTGTTAGCTTTTTTTTTCTGTTAGTTTATTTTAAGGCTTTTTTTCAACATCTTCTTTTATACAAAGTATTTATGCAGACTATCTTCCAGGTCACTGATTCCATTCTCAGCAGCTGTTACTCTGCTGGTGAGGCCTTCCAGTGAGTTTTTCTTTTTGCCTACCAAGCTTTCAGTCTTTCATTTCTGCTTAAAGTTGTCTTATTTCTACTTTCATATCTTCTTGAGTTTTGTTGCATGTTTATTCATGATTTCTTTTTTGTTTTTTGTTTTTGTTTGTTTGTTTTTGGGTCACACCCGGCAGTGCTCAGGGGTTACTCCTGGCTCCATGCTCAGAAATTGCTCCTGGCAGGCACGGGGGACCATATGGGGCACCGGGATTCGAACCGATGACTTTTTGCATGAAAGGCAAACGCCTTACCTCCATGCTATCTCCCGGGCCCCTATTCATGATTTCTTTGAATTCTTTGATCTTCTTCCATACTTCCTCTCTAAAGTTCTTATTGGAGAGATTAGATAGGTGGCCAGTACTTGTCAGGTCTCCAGAGCTACCATCTTCATTCTCTAAGTAGGGTGGGGTTCTGCATTGCTTACCCAATTGTCATCTTTGCAGTGTGGTGTTTTTACATGTTGTTCTGAAGTTCATTGAAGAGAGAAAATGTGCAGCATCAGAGAAAAGTAGAGAGGCTGCACTCACCAAATCGGCCATATGGCTGAGTCCAGTTGCATGTGGAATGTTCACATTGCTGGTCAGTCTGGTTGGATCAAGAACTTTTTTATTTGCCAAAAACTAGAATAAATCAAAAATACTAGTCATTGGTTGTTACAACCAGGACTGTATTGTACGCATCCTGGGATCAACAA
>PVKC010039987.1:0-12408 GCA_004027635.1 Crocidura indochinensis | reverse complement strand
CTTAACAACTTAAGTATTCCACTGTGTAGATGTGGCATGGTTTCATTATCCATTCTTCTGTTCTTGGGTACTTGGGTTCTTACCATATTGTGGCTACTGTGAATAGTGCTGCAACGAACACAGGAGTACAGAGAGTTTTTCTGCATTGTCTTTGGGCTCCTAGGACATATTCCCAGGAGTGATAATGCTAGTCACATGGGAGATGAATTACCAATTTTTGGAGGAATGTTCATATTGTTTTCCAAAGGGCTGAACCAAGCAGTGAATGAGAGTCCTTTTCTTCTCACATGTGTACCAGCACTGATGTTCTTTGTGCCAGTCTGTGTGATGTGAGATGATATCTCATTGTTTTGATTTGCATCTCCCTGATGATGGATGGAAGATTTTTCATGTGCCTTTGGCCATCTGTATTTTTTCCTTGATAAAGTTTATCCCTTATTATTTGAAGGAGTTATATTTTTCATGTTATGCTCTACCAATGCTGATATATATCTTAGATATTAACCTCATTTTAGATATGTAATGGGTGAATAATTTCTCCTAATCTGTGCGCAGTCATTTTTCCAAGTCTCTGTTTCCTTTGAAGTGGAATAGCTTCTAAATTTAATGTAATTCCATTTATTTATATTTGCTTTCACTTGCTTGGTCAAATGCCTTTAGCTTGATGTCATGAAGAGTTTTTCATAGATTTCCTCTATAGACCTATGGTTTCAGGTTAATATCAAGACCTTTAATCCATCTTGGTTTGACTTTTGTGCATGGCATTAAAATGAGGTCTGAGTTTTATTTTTTGTTTTGTTTTGTTTTGTATGAAGCTAGTCAGTTTTCCAAACAACTCTCTTGAAGAGGTTTTACTTGCTACACTTTATACTTCCTCCTTTATTAAAGATTAATTGCTCATATGGCTGAGGGTCTGTCTCAGGACATTAAATCTACTTCACTGACCTGAGGTTTTGTATTCTAATAGCATGCTATTTTAATTACTAAAACTTTGTAGTACAGCTAGAAGTTGTAAAAATGATACTTCCCATGTTCTTATTCTTAAGATTGTGATGGCTATTCCAGGAGGTTAATTGTTCCATGAATTTTAAGAGTGTCTGATATACTTTGTAAAAAATGTCATAGGTATCCTATAGGGATTGCATTAAATCTATACATGCTTGGGAATTACTATCCTCCCAATCCATGAGCATGAGGTCTTTCTATTTCTGTGTGACCTCTTTTATTTCTAGAAGTAGTATTTTTGAAGTTTTCTTCCCGTCTTCCGTGGATTCTAAAACACTTGATTTCCTGAGGCACAACTGTGAATAGGACTATTTTTTCAATACCTCTTTCTTATCTTTTCTCTTTTGTTGTTTTTATATAAGAAAGCCGTGGATCTTTCCATATTAAATTTGTAGGCTGACACCTTACTAAATGTTTATATATATATATATATACATATATATATGTATATATAAAAATTCTTTTGTTTCTGGAAGTATTTTTGTGAAATATTTAACAGAATTTTCTAAATATATCATATCATCCACAAATAGTCAGTGCTTGACTTCCTCCTTTCCTATCTAGATTCCCTTGATATCTTTTTCATGCCTAATTTATATGGCAAGTACTTCTAGTACTATATTGAGTAGAATGGTATAGTGGGCAACCTTGTCTTATTCCAGGTCTTAAGAGGAACATACTCACTGAGTATGTTTGCTGTGGGCATATGATAAATGCCTTTTACTAATGGAGAAAAGTTCTTTCAATTCCAATCTTGTAGAGAGTTTTTATAATTAATATGTACAGGATCTTGTCAAACACTTTCTCTGCATCTACTGATATCAACATGTGATTTTAATTTTTTTCTGTTATTGAGATGGTATACTTTGTTGATTGGTATGCTTTTGTTAAATCAGTGAATATGAGAGAGTAATATTTAATAATAAAAATAATGAATTATTATTACATACTATGACATAGATCAGTCCCTATGCTGAGGAAACAAATCTAATGTAAAAAAAAGTACATATATTATTCTAGAAAACATCAGTATTTTCATGGAACCAATGAGTAGAACAAGAAAAAAAAATTACAAAGATAAAAAGAAGAAACAGAAAACCAGGAAAGCTTATTATCTTTACTGTGCAATTTCAGATGTAAACATTTGTAAGAGTTTACCTAACTGTACATGTTACATATACATAATTTACATCATTATATCATTTATATCAATTATACAATAAAACTTTTTAAAATCTGATTTCTGAGTATTAAACGATCCACAAAATAATAAGTTCACTTCTGAAGGTAAAAAATTAAAATAGCAACATTTCTAATAAGCAAGAACAATAATAGAAAATTAAGTACTCATAAAATCATTTGGAAAATGAAATTTTATCACTCATGCATATGTTAGAAATGTAAAATATATACATAATGGGAAAGAAAGAAGAAAGATGTATGGGATCGAAGATGTTAGCTATTCCTCATATCTGTTATTAAATTATGTTAAACTAGGAAAGCACTTAAGCAGAAAAGTGTGAACACTGCCAATCTCAAAATGTAACGCTTATTATCTTTAAAAGCATTTCGTTACTTTATAATACCTGAAGTGATATAATAATGTCAGTCACTTAACCAGATCTTAGAGTATAATATCTTCATCTTAAGTACTATTATTTCCAGTATTTTAATAATTTTCTCACAGTCCTGGAATGTGATCTTTTGTGCTCTGATGACACTTAATTTAATAGCATAATTTTCTGGTACTTGCAACAGTTGCTTTCCATTCTGATTTTTTTATATGCTCTTATAATACTTACAGATAAATCCCTCTAGTAATCATTTTTATCTTTATCTCTGAGGGACTTAAAAGGCTTCAATAGAATAAAAAATGCCATATTAAACTCTTAAAATTTAATTTTAATACTAATTGTAATATTTCCAATCAGCTCTCGAAAAGAGTAGAAAAATCTCTTAAATATCAGCTCATTTGACCTTATTTGCAAGCTTCACCTACATGTTCAAACTCTTTCTGAGGTACTTCTATTGTTTTAATAAAATTCCATTATCTCTCGGGAATCCACTGAGATTATATCATCTCTAGAATTTATTTTGACTATAACTGACCAGTAATGATTAAAAGAATCGCTACTATTTTTAAGTCATGATAAGAGAATATCTGTAACAATAGCAAATGAAGTATATCACTTGATATGCAGTCTTACTTTTTATTTTCTCCCCCACCTCTCTGCAGTCTTCTTTTTTAAAAAACAGGGAAGAGCATGACCTTACAGTTTCCCACTACTACAAATTATGCAGTTGAGTTTCCCACTTTTGGGAAAATCGCAGGGAACAGCACATATAAGCCTCACCCTGGAAAACTACCTTCATGATCATGGTCTTTCCCCTGCTAGGTTAAGTATCATATGTGTCTTTACAGAACATAATAGCAATTCCTTCCTAAAGATTTAGGAGGAAAATAGCTATGCTTGAAAATACATGCCCTCAAACTTGTCTTTCACTAGTCATTAAATGTAGACCACTGTAAATAAAAATAAGGCCAATTAAGCAAAAGAATGATTCTAGATGGATGGCTGAGTAGGAAGCACCAAGAATCGCTCGACCTATTCACATGATTGCACAGGCATCTGCATAATCTAGCTTGCAACTTCCCTTATTTTCAGCCCTTTGCCTCTCTAGGGCTGTCCATCACCAAGTTTCCAAAAGAAACTTGACTAAGTTCAACTAAGACAACACTGAGAAATTTATTTTGTAGGAATCACTAGGTAGAAAGAATCTTGCACTCAAAATACTGGAAATTTGTACTCTGATAACCGATAGCATCTTCAGAAACAAGAAGGCACAACAAAAACTCAACTGGTCATAATGAAAAAAGTATAGGATCAGCCCTATCAGCACCACAGTAAAGATATGCAAGACTGCAGCAAGATGTGGAACACAGAGTAAGTACATATGAGTATCATAGAGACCTCCAGAGAGCATAATAACCAGAAAGTGCATAAGCACAAATTAAGGTGTAGGATCCCTAGTGAATACATATTCAAGGTTTGCCAACCTATATCATATTAGCTGACTTGTCAACACCACCAACAAGTGGATATGACCTGCTCTCACCACCAATCATTACAATAGTAACGACAAAGGAAAGAAGGAAGAAAAACTAAAGGAGATTAAGTAATTATTGGAAATAACACTACAAACAAAACAAAAAAAATTCTAAAACTTTTAAGATACATCAATCAACAGCAGTAACAAAGAAAGTAACTGTAATATATACATTAAAAAACAAGTGAGAGATTTTACAACTTACTGTTAGGGGCAAAGAAGGCTAAATCCAAACAAAAGTAGATATCAGGGAATAAATAAAAATTAGAAAATAGATAAAAGAGGGGCCCGCGAGATAGCATGGAGGTAAGGTGTTTGCCTTTCATGCAAAAGCTCATCGGTTCGAATCCTGGTGCCCCTTATGGTCCCCCGTGCCTGGCAGGAGCAATTTTTGAGCACGGAGCCAGGAATAACCCCTGAGCACTGCCGGGTGTGACCCAAAAACCAAAAAAAAAAAAAAAAGATAAAAGAAAACTGAGAAGTACAGGGAAGGAAACAAAACAAAGAGGGAGGTAAGAAGGGGCAGAAAGGTGGTAACAGAAGCAGAAGCCAGGACCCTTAGTACACTGTGGTGTAGTTATATGTATAGGACTTAAATAACAACTAAAAACAATATCGTAAACCTAAGTCCCAACTTATAATAACAAAACTTAAAAATATGCCTACAAGGAGATAGACTGGAGTATAGGTGGGAGACTGGGCACATTGGTAGAATGTTACATTGGTGATGGGGTTGGTGTTAGAACACTGTATGCTGGAAACTTTATCATGAACACTTTGTAAATCAAGGTACCATAATTTGAAGATATCAACATTTAGGGCTTAGAGAAATGGCACAGTGACTTGAACCTAATTACAAGCATATAATCCTAAGTACAAGACTCCAGCCACATGCATATACTCTTGCTCCAATGTAAACCTTGGAAAAATTACTACATGTGCCTTGCAGTTCTGCTGCTATGCCTCAGCATAACAAGTGATTCCTGGATACATGGCAGCTAGACGTGTATAAGTATCATAATAAGGAATGTGACTCAAGACAAATACCACAACTAACACAAAGTTAGTTGTTCCACAACCAAGAATCACAACCCTTCCCTCTTCATGAGAACAACTGGTGTAATTGTGTGCCCCAGAAGCAAGCACCACAACTAATGGAAAGTAAGCCTCACTGAGAGCACTGTGGTCAAGTGCTCAAACACCACAGATGACATATTCTTCCCCAGTGAGCACAACAGCTGAAAATAAGTATGAGCATCAGAGTTCGATGTGTGTCAACTATTTGTTACTGCAGCATCATTAATGCTTTTTCACTGATGATTTTTAACCAGGAACAAACTATAATATTAGCTGAGAGGGACCAAAGCAATAGTGCAGCAGTAGGGCATTTACCTTGCATATGGCCAACACATCCATGACCTGGATTAGATTCTCAGCATCCCATTTGGTCTCCTGAGCTTGCCAGGAGTGATTTCTGAGCACAAAGCCAGGAGTAAACCTGAAGAGCCACCAAGTATGGCCCAACACCCCCCCAATAAATAACTAAAAAGAAAGTAAAAAGAAAAAAAGGTAGCAAAAAGCAATTTAAACAGAAATTGTATAAATTGATAAAAAATATACCATATTTCCTGGCATATAAGATGACACCCTACTTTTCCTGTTAAAATATAAGGTTTGGGGGCCCGGGAGATAGCATGGAGGTAAGGCGTTTGCCTTTCATGCAAAAGGTCATCGGTTCGAATCCCGGTACCCCATATGGTCCCCCATGCCTGCCAGGAGCAATTTCTGAGCATGGAGCCAGGAGTAACCCCTCAGCACTGCCGGGTGTGACCCAAAAACCAAAAAAAAAATAAATAAATAAAAAAAAATAAGGTTTGGACTATGTTCACTGTATAAGGCTACCTCTCTTTTGATGCACACAAAATGGAAATTAAAAAACGTAAGAGAAAAAAGAGTAGAATCCTCAAAGATTAACAGTGTATGTTTAATAAAGCTAGACTTTGGAGTGCCAATAATAATTTTACATTTGACATTTGTAATGACTGTGATTTTTTTTAATTGTGATCTACATTGAGAGCATGTAGAAGAGGGGGCTCCTCCAAGAGTAGCTGGCTGGGGAGCAGTGATTAATAAGACAAGTAGAAGGAGACAGAATGCCTCCTCTGTGTCCCATAAAAGCTGAACAGAGAATTGAGCACCGAAAAGCCACATACCCAGCAGCTGGATGAGATGCGGCACTTGATAACTCAGCTCCTCTGTGTGCCCAAAAAGATAAATCAGGACAAGCAAAGGACTGAGCACCAGAAAGCCGCACACCAGTGATTACACCAGGCGGCTGGATGGGATGCAGTGCTTGGTAACTCAGTTCCTCTGTTTGCCCTGAAAGATTAATCAGGACAAGCAGAGGACTGAGTGATGATGCCTGGCAGCTGGATGGGATGTGGTGCAACAGGGGGAAAATCACTTGCCTCTGAAGCTAGACTAAGTTTCAGCATGCCATATTCCGGCGTATAAGTTGACCCCTGACTTTTAAGAAGTTTTTCATGGGTTAAAAAGTCATCTTGCATGCCAGAAAATATGGTGTTAATATATCCAAGGACCAAAGAAGATGTATCTATGAAGAAACTCTTAAAAATTAATAGGAACACTAAAATATATCTCAACAATTAAAAAGAACTGACAAAAATTTCCAGAAAAATTAGGTCCATGGAAAATCTGGTGTATGCAGATAATTATGAGAAAGTAATTGATGAAATGTTGAGATCAAATGAGTTTCAACTATATAAAAAAGAAAGACAATTCTAGAAATAACAAAACTAGGCAAAGGAAAAAATAATCATAGTTAGCTATGAAGATCTTCTTCACTACAATTATATGGCTTATACAGATATTCATAATAATATAAGCAGTGAATAATAGTATATGAATGAAACTTATATTATTGGTAGAAAACAGAAGAGATGAAATATACGTGTATTTGTAATAGAACAGCTAGAAAAAACAGCTAAAAACTCGTCATAATCTATTCTTGATAGAAAACTGATAATATCCAAATAAACAAGGAGTTTATTTTTAAGAACATGCAACAAAGAACGATAAGATGAAAATTCAGGTCAGCTCAGAATTGAGAGATTTAGCTCAAAGAAATAGGAAATGCAAAGGTAGAAAGAAGGCTGAAAAATGCTGCATGGTTTAAGAAGAAAACAACTCTTTGGAATTACTTTACCTCTAATGAAAATGAAAAAATTAAAAGATAAATTACCCGTGTTCTGTTGATAAACTAGAAAATATTTTTAAAATTACCACCACCAACAAAATTCAAAGTTAGGAATAATTAAACAAATTAGCCTATGGTTAAAAAATGAATTCTACTGAGATGTAGAGATATAATTTCTTAGTGAACAAATCAATTTTTAATTTGATAGATAAGCCAAAACCCAACCCTGACACCAGAATGTTTCTAGGGATTAATGGAATAACAAATGCACATTATCAGTGATGGTTTTTTAAAAAATACAGACAAGTTTTTAAATGACAACATTGTTCCAGCAATATCTACTAGAGATTGAGATTCTAAATAAAGGCATTAAATGTGATTCTTTTTCTTAAAATTGCTTATTCCTTTTTTTTTTTTTTTTTGGTTTTTGGGTCACACCCAGCAGTGCTCAGGGGTTCCTCCTGGCTCCATGCTCAGAAATTGCTCCTGGCAGGCACGGGGGACCATATGGGGCACCGGGATTCGAACCGACGACCTTTTGAATGATAGGCAAACGCCTTACCTCCATGCTATCTCCTATTTTGTCTTTCTAGAATACTTTCAGAATGATTTTTCTTTAGTTAAACTTAAGTTAAAAGATACTGCAACATTATACAGGTTTCAGGTACTTACAAAACTGAAAAATACTTGTGAATATACTACATAAAAATCCACAGAGCTTTAAAAGTATATGTTATTGAAAAAGCAAGCGGTTAATAAATGAATGGGTCAGTATGTTGCTACCATATTGCATAATCTCAATAATGAATTACATTTATTTATTCTTATCTATCTGATGTCTTTTTATTCATAGCAGGTATCTACACCCAAAAGAACCCAAAAGAATATATAATTAATTAATTTAAGAGTGAACACAAAAGAAGAAAAAAAAAGAAGAGTGAACACAGATACAGTTCAGTGAGATCTACAACAATGACAGGAAAAAGAAAACTGGAAAGAAAAATAATCCAGATGATCTAACAAGAATGTCCACGGCATCTTAGAGTAGATATTGAGAGTTTTTTCTCCTGCAATCTGTTTGTTTTAAAGCAAATTAAGCTTTCTTTGCACCTCTATGAAAGAGTAAAAGTTCACTATTTCTAAATATGTAAGAACTGAGGCAAAGAACATTCATGTGACTTGTTTGAAATTATACAATTAAGTCAATGGCTGAACTGTAAATAGAATCTAGGCTACCCAACTGCTAGTCTGCTGCTCTAACTAATGGGTCACGCTCCCTGCTATGTAATAGGACTGTTTCCTTTAATTACAAAGTCTTCATTCACCATCCAATTGTCAGCCAGAGGCTTTATCATTAGTTTTGCTCTTCTTGCATTCATGGTATTATTACAACAATATGATACTTCTATGGTAAAAATATAGAAATACCAACATTAATTAATTATATAAGTAGTAATCAATATTACTTATCCATGACTAGTCATTTATAAATACTAATCGTTAATAATATTACTTAGATATGATAATCAATATTATTTAATCATTTCATATAAAATCTGTAAGTCCCCAGTGCTGGGGCAAATATACTTCTCCAAATCTGAAACTAATGGCACTTTATGTATAAAATTGCAATTTTTGTATGCAGTTTGGGTTGGTCAGTGACCTAGAAAAACTTTGTTTCCACAGAATCATTACTATCAATGCACTTTAATAAGGCACTCTATGTCTCATCGGTCACTAATATATGTCTATATGTATAAGTCCAAAAGGCAACAGATTTTTCAAGACTATTTTTTATATTGGGAAATCAGAATAAGATCAAAATCATAAGATGCTCATATTCTATGTTAAACCTATGAAAAGAAAATTTACTGGATAAACAAAGTAGGTATCTGAGAGAAGGTGCACAGTCACTTGTCTTTGAGAAGCACTTTGTGTTTCTTTGGCACATATCAAGGCAGCAGTAGTAGCAGCAGTCTTGCCCTTGGTGCTGATTTCTTACTACTCTAAATGTCTCTCTCCTCTGAGCCAGAATACACTGGCTGTTGCTGATCATGCTGTGAGACACCTGCACTGGCTACTAGGCTTGTCATGACGCACAAAACCCTACCATCTTCAGCTTGACATTGTGCAAGTTATAATTATTCATCCAAATGGATATGTCAGAGCAGCAGCAGCAGACCTCTCATCAGAGCAAAAGAAAAATACATCAAAACATTATCAACCCAGCAGGAAGACAGGGACCATAAGGAAAATTACCCATTTTTAATATGGTTGCCACAAAGCCATGTCTATTATTTTAGCGAAAGGAAAATAAAGATCTTCCAAGTTAAAAATTCAAAATCACTAAACCAAAAGAGGAAACATACAAAAGGCAACAAGGAATTATTTTTAAATCAATTATCAGGAACCTATTTACAGTTTCTCCAAAATGTAATGTGGACTTCAGTATAACTGGAATATTTATATTACTTAAGAACCTCAAATGTTTAAGATTGTTAAAAAATAACTCCCACAAGCAGAATGTTTCCCAAAATCAATGATGAAAATATACAAAGCTAAGAACTCTGAAATTACTCAATACTTTTCAAACTAATAATACTAACATTCTTCTGACTAAAAGATCTTATTGGTAGTATTGCCAAAATGTTTTGACGCATTCAACTCTAAACGATATGTAAATCCTAAGAGATAATCTCTAGAATAATATACAAATAATGATTCATGAAAAAAATTCTTTAACAGCATATATTCAAAAGACTGTGAAATTACTTTCTGAGCTCTTGAAATAAAGAAAGCATCCAAGATTTATAAGCATATATAAATATTCAAGTGTAAAGAAATATCTATAGCTCAAATTACTCAATTTTATTTATGAACAATTTATAAAATAAACTCAAGGGCAGTATCTTTTCTGAATAAGATATGGACAATTTTCTAATTCAAAACACAGAAAATAAAACCATAAGAAAGAAAATGATCAATGGAATCACATTGAAAATTAAATATAGGAAAGAAAAAGCTACATAGAGATAGTCATGATCTTTGGCATGCTGAAGATGGTGAAGGTAAATTCATCCCAAAAACATGAATGCTAAAAAAAAAAACAAAAAAACAAACAAAAAAAAAAACATGAATGCTAACAATCCTGTGGCTATGTTACCTCACTACAATTAAAATTTAAAAAAAAGAGAGAAAAAAGAGAAAAATTTCCAATATGCAAATTTTATCATGGAAAGTGAAAAGGTATATATATCACAGGAAAAAAATGCTTCCATTCCTAGGACAAATAAAAAGTATCAAAAAATAAGAATCACATTTAAATATATGAATATTATAAGCATAATAGTGATTGTTAATTGTTAATAAGAATTAAGGTCAGACTAAAATCAGACTTAAAAAAGCTATTTGGAATAGTAGGTCCCACTATCACTATTACAAATAGTACTGCCAGGGGAGAAGTAAAAACTTAAACAATAGATGTGTGAAGGTTATTTACTAACATTCAGCAATCAAAGAAAGATCCAATTCTATAATCCACATTAAAAATCTAAGACAGGTGTTAAAACTAACATATAAGAATATTCACTGAATTACTAAAAATTTTGAACTTATTTATTGATAAGACAATGACTAAATTAGCAGGTAAATTCACAAAAGCATTTATTGTAAATGTATTAGACATAGTAGAGCTAAAAAGAATACTATGTAAAAATATGCAAAAATGCTAATATTTTTGAATAGTTCATAAATAAATGTAGCAAAATATGCAACACCTAAATTTTATGGAAGTACCTAATTCTAATAAAGAAAGAAAAAACAGGGGCTGGAATGATAGCATAGCAGTAGGGCCTTTGCCTTGCACATGGCTAACACAGGATGGACTCTGGTATTCCAGGTATTCCACATGGCCTGAACCTGTCAGGAGCAACTTCTGAGAGCAGAGCCAGGAATAACCCCTGAACGACATCAGGTGTGACCCCAAAACAAAAGCAAGCAAACAAACAAAAAACAGGAAAGACTCAATAGTAAGGATAGTAAGGACACATATTTCATGCTGACATAGGCTGGCATCAAGCAGAAATATGATACAAAATTTGAAAGAAATTGTCCTCAAATATTTTCTAGGCTAAAAAGTCACAAACTAAATTTACTAAGTAGCAGAATAAGGGCAGTAAATATTTCCACAGTTAAAGTTTGTTGGGAGCTGTTTTGTTCTTATATTAGAAACAGCTAAACACATTGAACAAATATTTTTCAATTTATTGTATATATATGTATATATATATTAACATATTATTTGAGATGACATATCTTCAAACAATATCACAAGCTAGGTAAATAGTTATCTCATGCTATTCTATAAGAGACAGATAAAAATCAAAAGCCAGTTTTTCTTTTTAAAAGTATACAATTAAGGGGGCTGGGTGGTGGCGCTGGAGGTAAGGTGCCTGCCTTGCCTGCGCTAGCCTAGGATGGACCACGGTTCGATCCCCCGGTTCCCATATGGTCCCCCAAGCCAGGAGCAACTTCTGAGCGCATAGCCGGGAGTAACCCCTGAGTCACTGGGTGTGGCCCAAAAACCAAAAAAGTATACAATTCATATGGGGTCCCAATCTTTTTATTTAAAGAAGTGTGACTGCCGGATAGCATGGAGGTAAGGTGTTTGCTTTTCATGCAGAAGGACAGTGGTTTGAATCCCAGCATCCCATATGCTCCCCTGTGCCTGCCAGGGGCAATTTCTGAGCTTAGAGCCAGGAGTGACCTCTGAGCGCTGCCAGGTGTGGATCACCCCCCCCAAAAGAAGTATGACATCTGAGATTTAGATATCTAATATTTTAACACTATCTTACCACATGTCAACTCACATCACCAGTACTCCCATAGTCCATCATCCACCTCTCTCACCCACCCCTACTGTGACATACTAGCTTAACAGTCATAAATAATCCCAATTCTTAAAACAAACAAACAAAAACCCAGCAGTTTGTTTTCATTTGTTACTGAACCACACAAGGGCCAGAAGGACTAGTCCATAGTAAGAAGTTTGCCACAAGTATAAGGGGAGAGCAGTTAGG
>PVKC010039986.1:0-12329 GCA_004027635.1 Crocidura indochinensis | reverse complement strand
CAAGTGTCCTACTTGCTATACTATCTCTATCGCTCCAATCTTTTATAAATCCAATTCTTAGATAAGCACTATACCAACTAATACAATTTCCAGAAGAATTTCTTTTGTTTGTTTTTGGGCCACACCTGGCAGTGCTCAGGGGTTACTCCTGGCTATCTGCTCAGAAATAGCTCGTGGCAGGCATAGGGGACCATATGGACACCGGGATTCGAACCAACAACCTTAGGCTCTGGATTGGCTGCTTGCAAGGCAAACGCCGCTTTGCTATCCTCTCCGGGCCCTCCAGAAGAATTTCTTAATGGCAGAGATCTGTGAGTGATATAGACTAAAGCCTAGAACTCAGAGCTAGTCTCAGAGACAGTTCCAGCATCAGCTGCGAAAAAATAAAATGAAGAGGACCTTCAGAGTGTGGGGGAACTTCCAACTCACCACGGAAACACAAGGTCAGCCACGGTTAGTCCTGTAAAACAATATAAGCACAGTGAGGAAAAGACTAGAATGAAAGGCTCTGTAGTAGATGAGTACATGAAAAATAAGCTCATTTAAAGAGAGCACCCCCAAAAAAGCCCTGTAAAATATCCACCCCCACCCTTACACCCACCCTTCAACTTCTATGGATGCTATAATGATTCACTCAAATTATTAAACCATCCCCTTTTCAGAAAAAAAAAATCACTCAGTGCCCCCTAGAAATCTACTTTTTTTTTTTACTATTTCTTTTCCTTTTTTTTAATTTTTATTGTGGTCAAAGTGAATTACAAATCTTTCACACTAATATTTAAGACACAGGCTAGAAGAGATAGCACAGCGGTAGGGTGTTTGCCTTCCAAGCAGCCGCCCCAGGACAATGGTGGTTCGAATCCTGTCATCCTATATGGTCCCCTGTGCCTGCCAGGAGCAATTTCCGAGCATAGAGCCAGGAGCGCCACCGAGTGTGGCCCAAAAAACAAACAAACAAACAAAAAAGACAATTTAAGGCACATAGTGACAATGAATGAGGGGCATTCCAACCACTAGTGTTGTCTTCCCTCCAACCCTGTTCCCAGCTTTTTTAGTGAACAAACAGAAAATGCACCCTAATTGTATCCAACGCTACGAACATCACTATCCCACCTAATTCTAGTGATCTTGCACTTTGCAAAATACTGCACACTACTGTCCTAGTGTGTATGAGAAGACCACACAAGAGGCAGGTGGACAAGTTTGCAATCTCTCAATTGTGTCCAAAATCAATTAAAACCAGTAGTCATTATACAACACTACTCAGAAAAATTCCACTCCGATTATACTTCAAGGAAACCTATGAATACTAAAAGTCTGAACTTCCCAGTTACTGTAACAAAAGCCATATGTACAATATGACCAGAGTACCTTGCAAATAAATTATTAACCTCTCTACAGAGCCTCAGCAGAGAACTTTGGAGTCTATATGCTATTATAGCAGAGTGTTACAGAGTCACAGCTCACAAATGGAACAAAATTAAAGGGCTAATAGAAAAAGCCTAGGTGTCACAATTTCTAGTGACTCTGGTGGCCCCACTCTAGAGCTCCTAAGGGACTATTTAGTGTTTCTCCTTTCCATAAATCACTTGAGGAGTTCTGGGTCTGCAATGCTAGCATTGGGAAATAGCTTACCATTCCAGCTTGCATGTTTGAAATACCAGTATTTTCCTCCTCCATAATTAACAAAGACCATGATGATAAGAGCAAACCTATATAGCAACAAAGAACACTCTTAGAGTTGGATATATGGCATAAGTTTACATATATATCATCATTATACAGATCACCTTGAAGAGAAAAATCACTAAATTTCTAGTTATTTCATGTAATCCACTTTGGTCAAAATAAAAATTATTATTTAAAAAAAATTCTAGTTATTTCATTTAGAACTTTAAAGTATTTCTATTGTAAGCATTTCCAGTCATTTCATATCTCATAAAAATCTAACCTGGAGAGATGCTACAGGAAAAATAGTACAGGAGGTCCTTGCATACAGCTATAGCAGGCTGCTATATTCTTGGCTTCAAATACTTGGCACTGTACATGGTTGCACTAAGCATAACGAGGTGTCACTCCTGAGCTTGGCCAGGTGTGGTCCAACCCCACACTCCCACACTCCACACTCCAAAAAAGATAAATCAACATTGGCACTAAACTAAATATCTTAAAAACAAAGCCAAAACACTTCCCCAAAATTATCCAAGAAAAGCAAACAAAGATTTCCAAACATAGGCTAATTACCTTACCAGGAGGATCCCTAAGCATAGTGCCAAGAGTAAGTCCTGAGCATAGGCAGGTATAGCACAAAAACAAATCAAAAAATTAAATGGAATTAAATTGTCACCTACATAAAATAAAACGTGTGTTTTTGTAAGCACGCAATCTTAGAGCATATGTTACACTTACCCCCTGAAGGTGTCCACACAGCGGAGGCGCGGTGCTGCAGGCGAAGGCCATGTTTCTGTTTGAGCATCATGACCACCGAGAGGGCCTGTCCTGCTCGGAGCTCCAAGCTCCTTTAGAGAACAGATGAAAGAGATATGGTGATTCTTAATGCTCAGGGCTACATATCATCTTTTGATTTTAAGGAAAGAATAAAGAGAGTGAAAAGCTGGGAAAATTATACTGAATAATTTGTTTTTATGCTTTGACTATCTCATGATCTAATTTTCCCCTCTATTTGGCTCTTGTTTCTTCTGCTAAGCTTATAGTTACCATACTAACAAAAGAACCACAAAGAACTGACCCCATAAATACAAGGGGTATAAGCACAGAGAAAAGATGTCTACAATTAGACATAACTATTACTTGATTATTTTATTAACACAAAATCACTCCATTTGTAGATTTAATATTAATATCCCCCCTTTTATTTTGTTTTTGGGTAACACCCAGTGGCGCTAAGGGATTACTCATGACTGTGCGTGCAGAAATTGCTTGGGACTATACAGGATGCCGGGATTCAAACCATCTGTTCTGGATTGACGGCATGCAAAGCAAACTCCTTCCACTACCACTGTGCTATCTCTTTGGCTCCCTTGCTTTTTTTTTTTTTATCTTAACTCCCCCTCCTTAACTGGTAGATCAATAGTGTACTAGAGAGTGCAGTTAATGTATGAACCTTACAGGGAGAGAAAGGGGCTGAAAAAAGTCTATTCTTCACTAAGAATATGTGACATATGACCTGGCCTACTCAATATCACTAATATTAATTAAGTAGTTAAAAGAGGGTATTAAGCAAATAATACATATTAAATCTAGAAATCTACCCAGACCACACAAGATGCATTACTTACAGAATTGATGAGCCGATCAGTTTCCCGAGAATGCATTGCTTTAGAAATCCAATTATTAAAGTCATCCAAACTGCAAATAAACAAAAGGCCACATTATATTATCTTCTTTGGGGGAATTTTCAAAATAATGGGCTTGTATATTGAAAAATGGAAGTTCTCTATAAGTAAAAGAAATGAGTGTTTTTAGAGTTTTTTAAATAAAATAAAAATCTAAACTCTTAGCAACAATATTTATAAGTATTTGTTTTATTCGGGGACCAGAATAATAGTACAGTAGGTAGGGCCCTTGCCTTGCTTACAGTGGACGCAGATTCAATCCTTAGCATCCTACTTAGTCCTTGAGATGCTAGAAGTAAGTACAGATTCAGGAGAAAGCCCTGAGTACTACTTAGTGTGGCCAAAAAAAAAAAAGAAAGCAAAAATCCAGCATGGTTTCCTCATCCATGTAAAATAGAAATACTGATAAAGCCTTCGTTAATAATTACCAAGGAAAATTAGTATTCTTTGTGGCTGAAACTATTTTAAAAATACTATTGAAATAAAAGATAGCAAAAATCAAAATTCACTAAATGCAAGAATAAACTGAGAAGTAATCCCACTTCCTCTCACCATAAAACTGAAACTCCTACTTAAACATGCATATATGAAACATGTGATCTATCTAGGATTTTTGTTATGAAAGTAACAAGGATATGACTCAAAGAATATTAATATAAAAAACTACAAAAAACAAAATTCCAAGAACCCAGACTGTTACAATTAAATCTAAATACATGATGTATAGTGAAAAGTATCACAGAGTCTTTAGAGTACATAAAATAAATAAGTTCTATTTTCTATATTGCTGCTATAGTTCAGAAAGATATCTGAAGCAGAGAAGTTTACTTGCACATGGGGCAGAGCACTTGACTTGCATATCAACTGGGGTTCAATCATAGCACCCCATCTGGTCCCAAGTCCTATCAAGAGCAATCCCTAGATCCCTGTATAAAGAGCCATGAGTAAGTACTAAGCACTGCTGTGTGTGGCCCAAAGACAAAAACAAACACAAACCAAAAAAGGTATCTTGGGGGCCCGGGAGATAGCATGGAGGTAAGGCGTTTAGCCGAATCCCGGTGCCCCATATGGTCCCCCGTGCCGGCCAGGAGCAATTTCTGAGCATGGAGCCAGGAGTAACCCCTGAGCACTGCTGGGTGTGACCCAAAAACCAAAAACCAAAAACCAAAAAAAAAAAAAAAAAGGTATCTTGATGATACTGGATTTTATTTTCATGATAACAAAAAATAGTAACATAAAAATAGGGCCAGGAGGTGGCTCAAAGGGTTGAAGGCAGACTCTGAGAACAGGAGACAAAGCACCTACAGGAACAACACTGAGCAGTGCTAAGTGGGCCCCCAAAACAAAACAAAAATGGAAAATAAAAATATAAAGGACCAGGAGAGATCTAAAATGGCAGAGATAGCAGCAGCAGTCTAGAGACACTGAGAGCAGCTCATCCCCCATGTTACCCTGAATGTGATGTTCCCGAAACCCCTGGAGCTCAGCACTGGGTCACCAGACTCATGGGGACAAAGAGGCAGCCAGTCACTAGATCAAAAATCGAGCTCCTGGGGCAGGAGAGATAGCATAGAGTATTGTGTTTGCCTTGCATGCAGAAGGACGGTGGTTAGAATCTCAGCATTCAATATGGTCTCCAGAGCCTGCCAGAGGCGATTTCTGAGCATAGAACCAGGAGTAACCCCTGAGCGCTGCTGGGTGTAACCCAAAAAACAAAAATACAAAATGAACAAAAATTTTAAAAAAACAAGCTCCTAAGGAGATTGCTGGAGAAAAGCATGGTGGTGGTAGCAGCCTTAAGCAACAGTGGCAGTGAGAATGGTGTCTGTCAGTGAGTGATTCCCTCCCTGACTTTGTCCCGCGGTGGAGCTGGGAGCTGTGGAGCTTGGTACAGAACTTAAAAGATGTGGATATTGGTGCAGAGGGAGCGCAGCAGAAACCATGCTAAGTGGGAGAGCTATGCGGTTTTACCATATAGGCAACAGTGGTGCAGCTGTGCTAAGCTAGCAATGAGATGGCCAGCAGTGACAATGACACCAGGGAGCAGTGTTGCTGGAGCGAGCAGACTGTCAGAGAGTGGTGCCCTGAATTGGTCCTGCAAGAGGGTTGGGAGCTGTGGAGTATGGTGCAGGCTCATCTGCATGATCACATTATGGGATACGGTCACTAGCACCGAGGTAGTTAGCTGGGACAAAAAAAAGTAAGGCAGGAAGGCTGGGCAATTTGGCCTACAGGCAAGGCAGCAGTGTGGCTGTGAGACAGGAGGTTACCAGATGGCCAGCAGTGGCAATGAGACCAGGAAGCCACTCTGCTTGCGGGTATCCTTTTTCACCTGGCACCCCTTCCTAGGGAACTCAGGCAGGTTCCCAGCCTGCTTTTGAAGTAAGATTCCTGCATGCATGGTCTTGACACAGGCAAGAACAGAGACCAACAACTTGGCAAGGCAGACCCCAAACTCCTTATTTATTTATAAGGTCAAAACAGCCTTCTATGAATAAGTTATTGCTAAATTTTACTTTCTCCAATGGTTCCTTTCCCCTAACATCAACTTACCTGAGTAAGAACTTTAGCAAGGATATCACAATGATGAGCATTAGACCAATAAGGAAGGCAATACTCACAGCTGTAAAATGAAACATAATTACCAAAATTGTGATTGTGCACATCAGAATTGCATGTCATTACATTATCCTATAAATAAAAATATTAAAAATAGAAATAGTCGGGGCCGGGCGGTGGCGCTGGAGGTAAGGTGCCTGCCTTACCGCGCTAGCCTTGGACGGACCTCGGTTCGATCCCCCGTGCCCCATATGGTCCCCCAGGCCAGGGGCGACTTCTGAGCGCAAAGCCAGGAGTAACCCCTGAGTGTCACTGGGTGTGGCCCAAAAACAAACAAAAAAAAAAATAGAAATAGTGGGGCCGGAGAGATAGCATGGAGGTAAGGCATTTGCCTTTCATGCAGAACATCAGTGGTTTGAATCCTGGCATCCCATATGGTCCCCTGAGCCTGCCAGGGGCAATTTCTGAGCATAGAGCCAGGAGTAACACCTGAGCGCTACTGGGTATGACCCAAAAACCAAAAAAAAGAAAGAAAGAAAGTTATGGAAATGCCTATATTCTTATCCTAAAGTCTTGTAAACAAGAGAACACTTTCAAGAAGTATTACATGTCATCATAAATAATATTAATATAACAGTACCAAGAACTAGAATAAATCCCGTTTCCATAAAACATATTCCACAATTATCAAGATATTGTCACTCTCCTCTGCTGCTTTTAGTTTGTTCTTGGTTTTACATGGGTGAGAAACTCCCAAGCAGTGTTCAGGGGACCTGGGACCACTCCAGGCCCAGCACTTCAACGTAGAGGACTTAAGAGACTGGATGTGTTTAGGCTCCACAATGGCAGAGATCACCACTAAGGTCATTCCAGCAGTGCTTGGGAATTCTTGTTTGTTTGTTTGTTTGTTTGTTTTTTGGCTACAGCATTTTAAAGAAAATTCTATCCTTTCTATCCTTTCATTCCTTCAGAATATAACTCTAAAAGGCCTCATAAAAGACATATAAGCAACCCTGACATGATCACTTAGAAAGGCATATGTCTTTTATGATCCAAAGTTGTAGGCTCTCTTCCTGACTCCAAGAAAACAGCAAGTCTAGACTCAAAATAACTGCTAGTTCTCTTCAGAAGTATCAATGTCAGGAGAGACAAAGACTTAATAAATGTTAAGTAGATGCCATGTGGGTTTCTAGACTGGATCCTCATCCAGAAAAGGGGCATTAGATAAAACTGGAGAAATCTGAAAATCTTCATATGTGTAACTTTTGTTTTCTATCATTATGCAGTTTACAGGAATTAAGGAAGTAGGTTATGAAGAATATATAGTACTCAAATTTCTTTTGTTTTTGGCCACACCAGCAGCGCTCATTTGGGCTTTTCTTTTCTTTTGACATGATCCCCCAATCTTCAACAGCTTCCCAGGGATTTTTGTATTAATTAATGGAGACTTAGAGTGACATATTTTCTCAGTAGAGCTAATAGAGAATGAACAAACCATCCTTAACTAAGGATTCTCAATGTAAGACACATACAGAAATACTGCACCGAAAATCCTAAAATAAAGATTTTTATAGTAAACCACCCATTTCTAGTGTTTTTTCCACTTAACCTTATTGGTTTATTTATGCTTTGTTTAATTACACTTAATACAGATTATGAGAAAATGTGGTTCATCATACAATTTTTACCTATCACATGATTGTCTTAGAATATACTACTGTGGGGCCGGGCGGTGGCGCTGGAGGTAAGGTGCCTGCCTTGCCTTGTGCTAACCTAGAACGGACTGCGGTTCGATCCCCGGGTTCCCCATATGGTCCCCCGTGCCTGCCAGGAGCGACTTCTGAGCGAATAGCCAGGAGTAACCCCTGAGCGTCACCAGGTGTGGCCCAAAAACCATAAAAAAAAAAAAAGAATATACTACTGCACCATAAATGTATTAAAATATACCATGACTTAGATAGCTAAACTGTAACCCAGTTTGTGGGGTAGGGGTTTGGTTGGTTTTTTTGTTTTGGTTTTTGGGCCACACCTGCTGACACTCAGGAGTCACTCCTGGCTATGCACTCAGAAATCACTCCTGGCTTGGGGGACCATATAGGACGCTAAGGGATAAAACTGTGGTCCATCCTAAGTTTGTACCACCACTCCGGCTCCCAGTTTTTGTTTTTGTTTTTGTTTGCCAGGCTGTCTATTTTTAATTTATTTCTTTTAAGACCACCTCCTTGCCATTTCCAGAGAGAAAATACAAAACAAGAAACAGACTTGGGTGTTCGCTTCGGCAGCACATATACTAAAATTGGAACAATACAGAGAAGATTAGCATGGCCCTTGCGCAAGAAACAGACTTGGTTTCAAATACGCAAACAGTGTGCCGGAGTTTAAAGCATCGCTGATAACATTGTTCTAGCTAGGAGATTGTCAGCTCACTCCAGGGCATGTCAGTATTCCTGAGGAGTAAACATGATCTCACTTTCCTCCTGCTGGGATGTTCTCAGCTTTACTCACTGCTCCTGCTCTTTGACATATTTTCCATGCACAAGATATGGAGACTGGAAATCATGCTGACAGTTGGAGTAGGCCATTCCCAATCCGATGCTGGAACCAAAGGCTAATGACCACATTCTTCTTTTAAAGAAGGTAAGTGAGAAAATAAGTCCTAATTCAAAACCAGTACCTATCTTCACGACCGCATCCGCCATGCACCAGTCCCACTTCCTGCCGAGCTCGTACTCCAACATGTTCCACTGCCTACAGTAGCTCCAGCTTTTCCAGTTTTTGTTTTGTTTTAATTTTTTATTGAGGCCATTGTTATTTTTAAGTCTTTCACAGCTGTATTTCAGATGTTTAGAGACGGTAAATTATGGCCATTCCTACCATTACCTACCTCCACTCCTAGCACCCTGAACTACTAAAGGTACCAGTCCATTTTGTGTTAGTTTGTTATAGTTTGGGTCTCTTGATTCTGTTGTCATTGACTTTGGCTTGGGTATTTAGATCTGGCCTCTTTCTTTTTTTCCACTGTGCCCCATCCACTTCTTTTTTCTTTTCTCAATTTGTAGGAAGACAGAACAAAGGGATCTAAGTTCTATGGTATAACCCAGTTTTTTAAATTAAGGAACTTGCAGCAAACATCACTCAAATACTAAAACATTTGAAAAAATGCAACAAAGCACATATACGTACGAAGATTGCTATCAATTGGATTCTTATTGACAAGAAGATCACAAGCAATTTCATTTGCATCATTATGGACATGTGTTACCAGGAGAGTATAGTTTCCAAATTCTCCAAATTCATATTCCAGCCTACAAAGATTAAATAAAATTAAGGAAAAAGGGTTAGATTAAGAAACTGAATAAGGGTCTGCAGAGATAGAACAGGAGGTTAAGGTGGCTACCTTGCTCACAGCGAACCTAAATTTGATCCCTGACATACCAGATTGTTCCCTTGAGTCCCACCAGAACCCGTTGCACAGATATATGTGGCCCCCAAACAAAACAAAAACAAACACAAAAAAAGAAATTGAATGAGTATTTGAATTGTAGTAATATCATCAAGGCAGAGTAATCTACATTTTTTGGTATAGTAAAAGAATATACAAAATATAGTTTAATGGAGAAGAGCTAAAATTCAAATAGAAAAAAAAGAGAGAAAGAATTCAGTCTTTTGTCATATCAAAACAGGTACAAACCTACAAAGCTCTTTGTCATCCAAAGTGTCATTAAGTTGCAGAATAGATTTGTGTTGCGTGCTCACAGCGACAGCTGTAGTGCTCAGCTTCCCAGGTTTTCCACTCCGGGAAACACTGGCCAGAACCTGAGGTAAGCACTAGAAAACAAAAGCCCAAAGACATGGTTAAGGGGATTGGAAAGTCCATTGGTTGCTGGAAGACAGGAACATCCAACAAAAGATATGGAAATGACTTTATTCTTACTATCCTACTTCATACTTCTAACTCTGAACATGACATTTATTTTTAATTCAATTAATTAATTTGTTTTATATCTTATTTTACTGTGTTTTCACTTGCCTATTTGTGATCCAACCTAAAACCAAAAGTTACCATGTTCAATGTTTTAGACCTGAAAGCATTAGGAGCATATCAAACTAGTCCTAAAGTAGACAGAATCGTGAACATCAAAACAAAACATACATGGTAACAGCGGTCAGAAGTCCAGTAGATGGTCAGATTTGTCTTGGGCAGTTCATTCTGGATAAGCAGCAAAGCTTGGTCCATCTTCAGTTCTATGTGATTTTTTTTGTCTACATCTAAAAATTAGAAAATAGTCTTTAAGACAAATGCAGGATTATTTTACTATTTGTGGTATGTAGAATAACTTGATGAGGAAATAGAATAACTTGTAGCAAAGGGGAGGGGTTGCCTAGGATCCCTCCTAGATCCTAGGGGGAAGCCTAGATAAGGAGAAAAAAAATCAAGGCAGTAAGGAAGAAGATGACAAAGAAAAGTAATACAAGAAACAAGGTTGGGGCCAGTGAGGTGGCACTAGAGGTAAGGTGTCTGCCAAGGAAAGACTTTGGTTCGATCCCCTGGCGTCCCATATGGTCCCCCCAAGCCAGGGGCAATTTCTGAGCGCTTAGCCAGGAGTAACCCCTGAGCATCAAACGGGTGTGGCCCGAAAAAAAAAAAAAGAAGAGAAGAAGAATCAAGGTCAAGGCTTCGGTTATATCAGTAATATGACAAAATAGTATAGTTATACATCCAAGGCACAAACTCAACAACACTGAAAACATGAGCTCTAAGCTATGATCACTTAATTGTCTAGGTAGCAGGCAGGGGTGGATAGGGACTAGGGGGTGGAGGATGAAAGAATATGAGGGCACTGGTAATAAAAGTTGACACTGGTGGTAAAAATGTTGAAATATGATACGCCTAAAACTCAACTATCAATAAATTTGTAAACCACATTTCTTTAATTAAATAAACTTCTTTTGGCCAAACAAAAGTAAAATATTTGTCAGATGTGATCGAGACAAAGGGATGACTTCTCAGACACAGCTACTCAATCACCTGCACACAAAAAGTTCCTCTGGACTTCCCCTGTGCTCCAGAGTCTTGAACTATATATAATTCTGTGTCTTGTACAATTTCTTTACTTAGCAGAGCTACTGAATTCTGTGTTATGAGACCAGAGATCTCATAGCAGGAAGGGTGCTTGTCTTGAAAACTATAGACTAGCCTCCATTCCCAGCAAACCTCCCAAGAACTGACAGGAGTGATTGATCCCTGAGCGGACAATCAGGAGTAAGCTCTGAGTACCACAGGGTATGGCCCAAGAAACAAAACAAAATTAATAGATAAACTGAAATTCTTTGTACTTTTAAAATATTTCTCTTTTGAATACTGTTCAATGTTGACAGCATTCTTTTTCAAATTTATAGCCCATGTATTGAGCATCCCCTTTGTGACTGTACTATATATCTTTTTCCTCTTAATTAGAATTACTAACTTTTAAAAAAAAATTTTTTGGAGATACCAAAAAAGATACCTGGCGGTGCTCAAGGGTTAATCCTGACCTTTCACTCAGAAATCGCTCCTGGCAGGCTCGGGGAACCATATGGGATGGTTGAATCCAGGTTGGCAGTATGCAAGGCAAATGCCCTACTGCTGTGCCATTTCTCTAGCCCATAAAAAAATTCATATTTAAAGAGCTGAGTAATAGTACAGTGGGTAGGGTGTCTCCCTTGCATGTGACCGACCTGGGTTAAATTCCTGGCACCCCATATGGTCCCCCAAACCTTCCAGGAGTAATTTCTGAGCACAACCAGGAGTAGCTCCCGAGTACTGCTAGATGTGACCCAAAAAAACCAAAAAAAACAAAAAACAAACAAACAAAGCAAACCAAGAAAAATTCATATTTTAGGGTCTTTGGGGGACACACTTGGTGGTGCTTAGGTAGGATGCTTTGAGGACCAGATATCAAACTTAGATCTCCTTCATGTCAGGGATCAAACTTAGATCTCCTTCATGTAAAGCATATGCTTTGGCCTATTATGTTATCTCTCTAATCCTCAATTTCTAAGTCTCCAGTGATGGGTCTAGGTCTAGTTTTTGTGTGTGTGTGTTTTGTTTTGTTTTTGTTTTTTTTGGTTTTTGGGCCACACCCGGCAGTACTCAGGGGTTACTCCTGGCTGTCTGCTCAGAAATAGCTCCTGGCAGGCACAGGGGACCATATGGGACACTCAGATTCAAACCAACCACATTTGGTCCTGGATCGGCTGCTTGCAAGGCAAACACCACTGTGCTATCTCTCCGGGTCCTGTGTGTGTGTTTTCTACAGCTGAACTACATCCTTGGCCCTTATGCCTTGTTACTTTGTGGCCACACCCACTTATGCTCAGAGCTTTCTTCTGACTGCAATCAGAAATTATCATTCCTGGCAGTGTAGTGAGGGG
>PVKC010039985.1:0-12436 GCA_004027635.1 Crocidura indochinensis | reverse complement strand
CAGGAGCACAGCATGATGTGTACCCCTCTCTTAGATCCTCTTTACCATCTCGCTTCCTTTCTGTTCTTTGTTTCGGAGAAAGAGATTCTACTGTGATTTCAGTCTAATGGAAAACTGATAGAAAGCCAGCTCCAGTCTTATCTTGTCTTATCTTATCTTCACTCTGTTTCGATCAATGGCTTTCCTTTGCCAGATCCTGGGCTTCCCATACCCGATTGCCTTGTGGGTCTTTGCTGTTGCCACAGACTGGGGTGTTCTCATCCTGCCCTGTGGATGCTCACATCATGGTCCAGTCCTATATATTCTTCAGAGTTCAGCTCTGCATTATCTCTGGGACCCCACCCCTGTGCTTGAACATTACTTTGCATGTTGCTTTCTCCATGTGCTGAGATGTGACCATGTCTCTTTGCTAATATGATGAATACTAGCTCATTCCCATTTGACTCTATGCTCCAATGTGGCACAGACGATGGTCCTATCTGATTTTCCTACTGACTTGATGGTGTTTAGTACCTATTAGAAGCTCAGTTCACCTTTATTGAATGATTCAAAGATTCTCTCTACCTTCTTCCCTCCTTCAGTACTAAAAAATTATCCTATGAAACTCAAGCACACAGTTCAGTTTGCAAGAACTTGTTACCTAAAACTTTTCATGATTCACCTTGAACTTTCTTTTTTTCCCTCTCCTTGAACTTTCTGAGAATGGTGGGCTGGGATATTGGTCCCCATTTTGAGGGACCATATGGGATGTTGAGGAGCGGATTGTAGCATCTAGGAGAGTAGCAGGGAGGATACTTGAGGTTATCAGAACAATGAATCTTGGTGCTTACAACATTATCCTTTGGGAGATGAATAGGAGCCACCTAATTTGCCTAAATCAGTAAGCAAAGTGGCCTTAACCAATGTGAGGCTCATCTTTCCTCTCAGGAACTGCAGGAACTGACCTCCCTCTGCCCCCTGGTGCCCACACACACCTCATTTTGGCAATGACCACTCAAAATAAAGGTGTAAGTGGAGGAACACGGGGTCCTGGAAACTCCAGATCTACCTCTGAATCCTGTCTATTCTCACCATCACATAAAATGGTCTGAATTTCTCTGCTTTTGGGTGTCATGTTGGGCTGCTCATGTCACCCCCATGCTGGGACACAGCCTCAGTCTCCTGGTGGGGGGGGTTGTCTCTTGCTTTTTTCCACAACCAATCCATACTACACATAGCAGCCAGAAAAAGACTCTGGAACAAATCAGATCATCATCTGCCCACTTATAAACCTCTCCCTGGACCCCATCATCCCTGCTGGAGCCAATCTGTCTCTCTTATTGGGTCTCATGTCCCTCTGCTGCCTTCACAGCCCAGTTCCATTTCTTTTCCCTTCTGTTCCTATGCCCACCCCAGGGCCTTTGCCTTTGCTGTTCTCACTGCCTAAACTTTTATTCTCTCTAATGTCCACCCAGTTCGCCTCCTTGTCATTTGTATTTTAGTTCTAAGGCCCATTCCGCAAATGCTCCCTTCACAGTCAGCCTCTTTCACTTCTTTTTGTTTTGTTTTGTTTTGTTTTTTGGGTCACACCGGCAGTGCTCAGGGGTTACTCCTGCCTCCATGCTCAGAAATTGCTCCTGGCAGGCACGGGGGACCATATGGGGCACTGGGATTCGAACCGATGACCTTTTGCATGAAAGGCAAACACCTTTCCTCCATGCTATCTCCCGGGCCCCCTCTTTCACTTCTAAGTTTCAATTTTTTATAGCATGGATCACATTCCCAGCCATCTTCTTCATTTGCATGTTTTCATGTTTGGGAGGAACCAGTACCTTCATTAGAATCAAAACTTCAAGAGCGTGAATCTGACCTATTTCCACCCCCAACCCCAGTTCTACCTCCAGTGTCTTATGCAGTGACTGACACATCAACCATCCCCACAGACTTTTTTTTGAAGAAAAATCCTGACAAGATCCTCAGTTGAATGTATTTTCTTTCTTCTGATCTGACTGAGATCTGAGGTAGGCTTTTGGTGCAGGAAAATAATAAATAGATAATTTTTAGACTCATAAGCAAACAGTTCATTCCTTCTGGAGGCAGGCAGGCTGGTGGGGTTTAAGGGGATATTCCTGGCCTTATGCTCAGAAATTGCTCCTGGCAGGCTCAGGGAACCATATGGGATGTTGGGGATCAAACCTAGGTCAGTTGTGTGCAAGGCAAATGCCCTATCTGCTATGCTATCTCTCTAGTCCCCCACTCAGTATCTTTTTGGTAAGACCCAGAAATCTGAAATTTTCATACATATGCCCCAGGAATTCTGATATTTGTCAAGGGATTCTATTAAAAACACTCAACTCATATTATAACATATGAGCACTGTAATCAATCCTTTGATCCAATCAACCCTTAGTTCTTTACCAAATGTCTGGTTGACTTATAGGTCTCTGGATTGGGGCTAGGGCATTTGAGGGAGGGATTGTAGCATCTGGGAGAGTATCAGGGAGGATGCTTGGGGTTCTCAGAGCAACAGGTCAGAAGTGTTTCCATGGTTTAATCAATAGGATGATTGGTAAACTCCCCCATGAAAGGGGTCGGGGGAGAAAAATCACCTACAGAATCATCCCCAGAATCCAGCCAATAAAGACTCTCACTCCATCCTTCTTCACTGCTACCATATTCTCATTGACTAGCAGCTGCAGGCCTTACTTACCTGCTCCCTGGCAACACTTTCAGACCATGCTTGCCTCTGCCTTCTGTTCATTGGCATCATTTGCTTCCTTGAGGGCTTAGAGGATTAACCAAATGGAAGATTGGCTTAGATTGTAATTAATGGAAAATACAATAGCAACTTGGAGGGCAAAATGCAGCTGAGTCCAATCCGACCTGTCAGATATAGCTTCTATTGCAGTATCAAATATTCTGTCCAAGCTAAGACTTCGAATTCTAGTCTTATTCTTTGGATAAGGTCTATTTCTTGATGACAGAGCTCTCAGAGTGACCCTGTTGGATCACTTCTCTGGTCCTGGGGTAACTGGAATGCTTGTGGATACTTAATGATTTTCAGGTTTCAGAAACAAGGTGGAAATTCTGGCCCCACTTAACGTAAGTGTTTTTCCCCTGACTCTATTCACATTATCTTTGAATTACTTGATCTCTAGGGTCTCAAATTCTCTTCATTGCTCACTTCCAATCAGGCCTCTCTTGAGACTCAGCTGCCATAGTGCAAGACACTTTTTTGCCTGGTACCCACTTCTGGATCACAAATGCCCAAAAGCATTTCTGGCTCTTAATTAAAAATATGTGGCATGAGTGAGCTTGAGGGGACATCTGGCTGAGGCAATGGAAGCTTCCAGAACAGAGCAATTCTGGGACCCAGGGCTTCATGAATCAGAAATATCATCTGTGTCCATAGAAGTTGGAGTTGCATTCCTGAATGGCAGTTGGGAAGGGACACTCTGGAATACCCCATCCCTAAGACCACTCAGAGACCCAGGGACATGCAGTACATAATAGTAATATCAGGTGTTGGACTGGTTCCTTCTCTCTCATCAGAAGCTGGTAGTGTGTAGTGTGGACCAATGAGTGGAAGCTGGGGATGGTCCTGACCAAGATGTGGGTACTTGAGTCCCTCCAGATTCCTTTGGCAGTGGGAAAGTTGTACACTTATCCACTTGCTTCATTTTTCATCTATCCAAGCCTGGCTCCTCCAAAATGTTGGGGTAACAATGCTGATGAGGCCACATCTATTTCAGGGCTTCTCTCTATGGGCAATGTCTCAGGAAACACAGGCCCCAAAATGGATTAGCTCAGACTCCAGATATACCCTGAAGAGATGGATAAAGTCTGTGAGCAAGACAGAGATTGTGGAGGTACTTTTGTGCATTGCTTTTGGGGTGGGGATCACCCAACTTCAGCTTGTCTTTCTGAGATAAGTCAGGCAATGTCTTTGTGCTTTGGGGGTGGGGATCACCCAACTTCAGCTTGTCACTCTGGGATAAGCCAGATCCTGCCTTTGTGATGAAGTCAGTCCACATGTGATGAAGTCAATCCACTTGTGAAGATGTTAAAGCTATTTAAGTGTGACCCTGTGATGTCTGTGTGGAGCCTAATGACTTCTATGTCATCCTGTGGCCTGTGTGGGAGCCTGATTGCTTCTATGTCACTATTTAATGTGAAAACTTGAACATGGTAGAACCAAGGGGCACCCTTCAAATATCCATCAGGGCACATTCATCTTCTCCGGGTACAATGGCATATTCATCAGGCATCTGAAAAGTGATGGTCCAGTGCTGGGTGGCTGCTCATGGAAGGTGGAAGCCTTTGGTAGTACTGAAGAGAGGTAGGCTTGGGAGCTATGGATGGGGCATGATCATGTGTCTGAACAGAGAATCTCATCCCTCCATTAAGGCAAATTATATCTTCTAAACCTAAATCTAGGCTGGCTGAGAATTTTGACAAAATCAATTCGAATATGGGACCTCCTAGACTCTCAAGGAAGTCAAGATCCTAGTTGGATCTGGCAGGTTTGAGGTGGATCTAGGTGCTATTAGGGGTTTCTTTCCCTGAAGTGTAAGAGTAGATTGCAGCTTTCATAGCTATAGCTCTTGCTCCATATTTCCAGAAAATGAACTCAGTGATGGTGTGAATAATTCTTCAATGCATAGCAGGTTATTGAGAGAACCCGTGTTCACAGCCAGCAGACTGGCATGTTTCATAAAGGGACTATCTGTGCATCATCCTGTTAAACTCCTCATGGCTCCCCATGGCATCAACCAGGACAATTTCCCCTCTTCACACCCCAGTTGATCTGGATCTGATCTCCCTTGACACCACACTTCCCTCTTCACACTTTCCAATTCTAGACTGGAAGAAGGAAAAACTTCTTTTGATCCCTGATATAACTTAGTCTCTCTGTCTGGAGTTGAGACATTGGGGTCCTCCTGGCAAGTTCTGGCAAGTCAAGCAGATAGTTTGATGTTCATATATAGGGGTATGGTGCTGCTTGGGTATGGATATGTAGAGCAGGATATGTACACCTGTACATATGTAGAGCATGGATATGTACACCTGTACCACCCCAATAGTGCTTGGGGATCTCTAGAGACACACACTCTGGTGTTAGGGTGGTCTGTTGGACTCATCCAGTGATGCTTGTGATCCAGTGATGGTTGTGGGAATCAAACTAGAGCCAGTCGCAAGCAAGGCATGCACTTAGCCCCTGTACTATCTCTTTGGCCCCTCATTTTTAATCTCCTTATCTTGGAGAGTTTCATTTCCTTTTCTGGCCCATCCTCCCAAACCCAGGATTGGAAATGGAGCCAATCAATGCTGAGATGATGACAATTGGCATCTTCTTTATCCAGTGGTTCAGACTGGGAATGTTCTAGAAAAAAATAAATGAAGGAAAGAAGAAAATTGTTTTTATTTTTTACTTCAAGGATGCCCCCAACTCTCAGCTCCTTTTCATTGGCCTTATTTTGCTTTCTTTTTAGGCCCATGTTTTGAGATTGTTCCTGACACTTTCCCCAGAATGTTATCAATCCTTCTCCACCTCTTCTGCCTACCCCAGGAGGAAGGGTGCCAGCTTGTGTGCTGCCACTGGCCAGCAGGCCTCCTGCCCCTCCATTCATCACACCATCTGTCCACAGGCCTTCATCCATCCGGGGAAGATCAGAAACTGTTTTTTTGTACCTTTGGGGTCGGGCCCAGGGTTTCCAACCGTGACTTCTACTGCTGGGGCCTAGCCAGCCTGCAACTGTGGGCCCATTTGCAATTTTTGTTTTAAACAAACTTTCCTAGGCCACCAGGGGAAGCTGGCATTCTGTTGGACTGCCCAGGGCCTGCAAATTAGCTCTGTGAAAGTGGCTTTCTGGAAAGTGTCTGGATATCTGTGGAACCAGCACTTTGCCCTTCAGGAAAGGAATCAAATCCTCCAAATCCCCAGTGGGACCATCTGGAAATATTGACAAGAAATAGACAAATGATTGTGCCAGGCTGTATCTTGGCATCCCATGTCCCACAATCCTTGACACTTAATCTGACTTTGGCTGTTCAAGAAAGCAATTGAGAAGAGTGTTGAGTGTGTGCCACGTCTAGACCTTGCATTACTTTCTCCAAGGACATCTGAACATTCCTCAAAGAGAGGCCAATGAGGTCCTTCATGCAGAGACACTTAGAGGCTCAGAGAAGCTAAAGAAACTTCACATCGGGACTTTATTCGGAAAGCTCAGCTCTGAGGGATCTTATCTCTGACATCTGCAGAGCCAAGAACTCATTTCTTATTTGTTTTCCCACACAGACTGTTGTTTTGATCCACAGCACATCTCAAAGCATGATGATCAAATATAACGAGTCATTTCTATGATTTTTTTCCCCATTTTGCAAAACATAAAAGCAGATTAGATCGTCAGAGAATCCGATCATCATGATAAAGTGGGCAAGTACTGAGGTAATCTAAGACAATCCCTCTTCTTTGGAGCTCTTGACTGGGTCATTTCTAATAAGCTTTTAGAGCTGTTGAAAATGGCTTCTGGACTTACAGCATAAAAAAAAAGAGCACGTTAGAGATTTTGGCTTCTAGATGGAAAACTGTTCTAAGATAGGCTTTGCATTTCAGGACAACTTCATAGTAGATAAAGATCATGGGACAGAATTAATCAGTGATATGTGGGTTTCATCCAGTAGATCATTCAAGCATTCATTATTCAATGAAATGCACTTACTCATCCATGTAATGTTTTATTTATCCTATTACTTATGGAGTAATTTTGTCTTTTTGATCAATAATATTTTAATATCTCCAAAAGGTGAGGTAATATGAAGAGAAAAATCTATATTTTGTTCCAGGACCAGAAGACAGTAGGAATTATTGACCAGTGCAAAGACTTGGACAATTATTAGTATCTTGCATTGGGAGTATACATATATATGAGTGTATATACATGGAAGTGTTGTAAATGTGTATTTTAGGGGGTCATCATGAAAGTGTCCTGGGCTTGCTTCTGGTTCTACACTCAGAGATCACTTCTGGCAGGGCTGTGAGACTATATATGGTGCTGGGGTTTGCAGGTAAGCAAGTACCCTACCCTCCATACTATCATTTGGTCCTGTTTGGTGTGTGTTTGTGTGTGTGTGTGTGTGTGTGTGTGTGTGTAGTTTTCAGTCTTACTTGGTATCCTGTTGGGTATATTACCAACTGGTTTATGCCTAGGAAAATTAACTACTCTGGATTACAGGTTTACATATTTGGGAGTTGGGAGATGGCTCAGTTGTACATGCTGAGACTTGAGATCTATCCCGGAACTGCGTGTTTTCCCTTACTCTATCATACCAAGCACAACCAGGTTTGGTACTACTGGCCTCCAATACCATCACTGGGCTTAAGTATATCCCATCACAACACTTGAGCTTTGAATTGTATAACTACCTGCGTATCCCAAAGAAGGTCCTAGAGTTTTCTGAGCATTGCCTAGGAGTACCCCTCCTCCCCCCAAAAGGTTAGCTTACCTGGGATGACCCCTGCTCCCAAATAATGATGTCATTCCTGGGAGCAGAGGATGTCACTATATCTTACTTTCACCAGCCATAAAATAAGCAGGTTGATCAGATAACCCAGCGTTCTTTTTGATATCCTATCCCTATACTTAGCAGGCAGGTAGTAGGAGATCTTTCTTTGTTTTCCTCCACAAGGTTTGAAATAAGAGCATCTAGGGGGAAATGACCTAGTTTGGCTTTGCTCTTTACACTGGTGTAGGGCATATGTGTTGTCCTTGTTGTTCCCCTCCCCTTCACCACTCTCATCATACGTGCTAGGAGGGACTAGGACTTAGTTACCTTAGTGGGACTTAGTTACCTGTGTAGTAACTGAGACAAGAACAGCTCTTGACAATGCAGATTTCTTCCCTATCTGGAGCTTACATCCTCCTTGTCAAAAGGAGGAAATTAGACAAAAGAAAAATTTTGAAAGGATAGTGAATCCTCTTTTCTTCTTGCTGCTTTTCCTCCAGGGCCAGCGTAGTCAAATGTCCTAGCCTTATTTCTCTACCCCCACCTGAAATCGTGCTTCTGGATATTTCTCTCCTTGTTCTGTGATCAGGTTGAAAAGGGGTTGACATGGAGGTCAGACTCTCCCTCTACGTGTCTTATAGCACCTTATTCTGGATATTTTCCCCCCTTTGACATGTGTTTTCTCAGTTGCCCCTTACATGTTTCTGGAAGTCTTCAAGAATAAAGGCTAAGCATCTTCTCTGAAGGAGAAATCACTTTTAGGAATTTATCCTAAGGAAATCAGCTTGTTAAGTGTCAAACGAAATGCTCAACAAGGGATGTGCTGCATAAAGGAAATATCATGATGATGTTGAACAACTATTAACATGGATAGGTGTCTGTGATACAATGGCCTCTGTTTCTTCAAGTCTGAACACAAAATGGTCCAGTGTGTGGATGCACACACACTAAGTATCATAGTGTGATCTTACTCATAGTGTGGCTAGAGATAAGGACACAGAGATATATATTGATATATAACAATGTGTCAAGGTATGAAGAGTTTATGGGTGCATTCAATTTTTCTTCTTATCTTTGTCCTTTGTTTTACAATTCTGCATGATAGTGAGTTTGATTTGTCACAAATTGCAGTAAATACAATTTTAGGCTGGAACTAGGACACCAAGCAAATGGAGGCATCTTTTTTCTTTCCCTAAGAAACTCGTATCAGTCAGTGATGAGTCTTTCTACTGCTCATGACACGACATCCTATCTCCCTTAGATTCATTTTGAAGTATTCTCCAGGAAGATGCGTGATCCTCAATATTCTCTTCCCTGAGTACATCCTTTGGTATGGACATGGAAAAACTTAAAGCTCTCTGGATTCTGGCATCACTGTTCCTTAGCTGTGTTGGGCCACTCTCTTGACATCTGCACAAACAAAGGGATTATGCAAACTTCCATCTCTAAAGGTGCTGGTGAAGAGTCTAGGTGGTAGTGTGACAAGTAATGCTTAGCTCCAAGTACAGGGCCTGAGTTGGTATGTGTGAGTGGCAACTGGATTCCTGTGTGATACTGTTTGAGGCTCAGAAGATACAGTCACTATGCTACAAAACTTTATACTGCCCATCTTATGTCCCATTGACTTGTCTATGCCCTATTGTCCCCAAAACAACTTGCTCCAAGTGAATATCAGCCTCTTGTCCATAGTTGTAAATAAAGGATCAATTTGAATGGAGCCAAGTTTCCCCTCATCGCATCCACCAGATGGTTTTTGTGCCTTAAAAACATTTTTAGACCTTTACGAGTCCCAATTTCAACGTCTTCAGGAAGGACCAAGTCAATTATGCTTACCTATTTAGGCTACTCAAGCACTGTCATGAGTTAGCCATATTGAAGCTGAAAAAGACAGTAAGTCATATTGTTCAAAACTCCACACAGAACCTATATCTTGTAAGAGCTTTGGGTTTCCTTTGGTGACTTAAAGATTTCTCTCCCCACCCTAGCTTTCTTTCTGAATATACTTCTGGATTGTGAGAATGAAATCATTTTTTCTGTAATAGCTCTTGGTGAACATGTCACCCGAGTGTGCTCAGCTCAAAAGCTGATGAAAGATGATGTGTGAGGGAGGGAAGAAATGAGGCCACACAGTCCATTTACCCAGGGCTTTGTCCTCAGAGAATTCAACTTCAGAAGAAGGTAGCACCTTATTAAAGCCTCTTCCCCAGCAGATGAGGAATGAACCAGTCCTGTTTCTTAAAGATATTGAGGCTTCCTACATAGGGATTGAAAGAATAAAGTCTGGAGCCCAATCTATGTCAAAAACCCAGATGACCAACAGACTCAGAGTGAAGCCTCATTTCAGATGAATTCATCCAGTTAAGAAATGCATATGGGGGGCCTGGGAGATAGCATGGAGGTAAGACGTTTGCCTTTCATGCAAAAGGTCATCGGTTCGAATCCTGGTGCCCCATATGGTCCCCCGTGCCTGCCAGAAGCAATTTCTGAGCATGGAGCCAGGAGTATCCCCTGAGCACTGCCGGGTGTGACCCAAAAACAAACAAACAAACAAACAAACAAACAAACAAAAAAAGAAATGCATATGGTACCTGCTACTCGCTCATCCTTGCACTTGTCCTGGATATCATTACTTTTTCTTCAGCCATAGATTTTTCTTTGCCAATCCACTCTACCCCACACATTAATGGGAAACATATCAGTTTCAAAAGCTATCTAGGTATTTGGTTCTGTATAGCCCCCACTCACTCAACTAGTTGGCCATCAAAGTGCACATGATAGTTTTGCTATGACTGGGGATGTGAAGATTTTGAACTCCTCATGCTGATGCAGCTTTCTGAACCCCAGAACTGCTTTGGAACTCTCATCCTGTAGGCGTGACTATAGTGGATGTTGCCATCTTAGCCTTCATCACCATCGTTAGTCTCATCACTTCCATTTTTTTAAATCACTTTATTTAAACAACATGGCTACAAAGTTGTTCATAATATAGTTTTTTTTAATTTTGGATAACATTCAGCAGCACTCAGGGGTTATTCCTGGCTTTGTGCTCAGAAATTATTCCTGACAGGGTTGGAAGACTATTAGATGTTAGAAATCAAACTTGGGTTGACCGAGTACAAGATGTATCTCCTTCCCACTGTGCTATTGCTCCAGTCCTGAGTTTATTATTTTTTCACAGTTACAAGTTGTTTATGATTGAGGGTCAGTCATACAATGTCTAACACCCTTCACCAGTGCAAATTTCCCACCACCAATGTATCCAGTTTACTTCCCACCTTCCCTATTGCCCTCTTCCTTGCTTATCTCTGGACAGAGATTTTCTTTTTTCTCTTTGACACAGTGGTGTGCAATATTATTACTGAGGAGGCACCATACCTATCATTTCCCCTCCTTTCAGTCCCCAGTTCTTGTCCAGAGTGATAATTTCTAGCTTTCATTGTGATAGTGGTCCATTCACTGCCCTCCTAACTACACTCCCCTACTGTTTGTGGCGAGCTTCCTATCATGTCCTCCTAGCCCTTGTCTCTATTGTCTCTAGATATTATCGCATATTATATATTGTTTTTACATCCCACAAATGAGTGTGATCATTCTATGTCTAACCCTCTCCCTCTGATTCATTTTGCTCAACATAAATGGACTGCTTTGCCTCCTGGCCTTGGTCTCCATCAGCTTCAGGTCACCAAGGCTTGAACCTACATCAGCTCTTCCTCCTACAATTCAAGATATTTTGTTTCCCACATTCCCTCCTATGCCACCCACTAGTAATCTTTAAAACTGGCCAGTCATTCCCTGCCCAACCTTCCAGTGTTTGATTTAAAGAGGGAGATGGGAGAGATTGTGTGGGGAAAGATGCAGGTAAGAGCTGCATTTGACTGCCTGCACCACCTCTGACCTCCCACGCCACCAGGTATAACACTGGAGGCTTCCAAACATCTACCAGGGTGGTTCTGGTGACCCCTATGTACCACTGGGGTTGCCTAGCTGCAGAGTTCAAGCCAGATTACATCTTCATTCCCTTCCATGAAACCGTCTTCCCTGTTGGCTGAGAATCAACAGGATTAGCTCCCAATCTTTCTGATTGCAGCTTGAATTCCTCTCCCATTCTGTGAGGCCCCTCGAGAGGGCCCCATCCTCTGAGATGAAACTCAGGGAGCCTCTTTCTTATTTTTCTCAGACTTCACCTGTCCGGTATCTCTACCTGTCTGTATTCAGCTGTCTTGTGACCCCTCGTGCTTCTGAACCATCAATGACCTTATACACCTGCCTGCCATGGAGACTCCAGGGGACTGTACGTAGCTTCATAGTTGGATGTCACTTCTCCAGCCACACTGTCTTCCTTTCAGGGCCTGACCATTTCTGTGCTCCCTCCTACTCTTGGCCCTTTGCATATCCCTGCCTATAGATGGTTAACTCCATATCTCCATTGTGAGTCCAGTTACCTTCCATGGTCCTTAAGATCACCAATTAGGGGCCCGGGAGATAGCATGGAGGTAAGGCATTTGCCTTTCATGCAAAAGGTCATCGGTTTGAATCCCGGTGCCCCATATGGTCCCCCGTGCCTGCCAGGAGCAATTTCTGAGCATGGAGCCAGGAGTAACCCCTGAGCACTACCGGGTGTGACCCAAAAACAAAACAAAACAAACAAACAAACAAACAAAAAAGAATCACCAATTAAATAATTTTTCCCTTTGAAAGGATTCCTGGCTTCTTCTCAGAGTATCTCAGACATTCTAGTATAAGTTGGCCTTAAGTTCAGACCTCAGCATGGTCGTCTTCATCGTCATCTTCCTCCTGCTATTACTAAGACCCATAGTCTTGTCTCCTTATCTCTCAAGATACTCCACCACCCGTTGGTAGAGACTGCAATGTACCCATTTTGTAGAGGGGGAAACTAACACACAGAGGTGGTAAAGCGATCGAACACCTCAGTGCAAGGAAGTAGAGTTAG
>PVKC010039984.1:0-12423 GCA_004027635.1 Crocidura indochinensis | reverse complement strand
ATATAACCTTTCCTTTCTATCACTGAGTTCTAAATTCATCCTCTAATAATTTCAAATAAGCATATACTTTTTTTGTATTTTGTCAATTGAAGCAAACTATATATATTATAAGTGTTATGTTGTCCTATTCAATTTACTTGTTTTTCTAATACTTAATATCGGTAGAATGAAAATGGCAAATGAGACCATAGATATTTTGTTTCTAGATTTTGATACGCAAATTTATGATCAAAAAGATTGATAAAAATGAACTTGTCACAGATATTTATTTTCTTAAGAGAATTCCTTTAACTAAAACAAAAATAGTGGGATGAGGATCAAGGGAATTTGAAGAAATTGAAAGAGGAAAAATGTAAATTTTATGAGGGATAAGCCTTGAAATTTTACTTTTCAGTATAATGCATTCAAAATCTAAATAATGCCTCTATTAAAATTCATAAAAAGTCAATTTTAGGAGATATAGTATTGATATTACAAAAATATTCATTTTCCTAATCTTACAGACCCTTTTTAATTGATACATATTTTTAACAATAACACTGAAAAATAATCAAGTAAATGAAAATTGAAAATCAAATATTTATATCTAAAGATTTTGAAAAATAAAATTAAATCACTTCTTGGGAAAATGTTTAAGCTGCTGTTTGTGTTATATTTACTGTTTCACCAATTTTATAGCAGTAAAATAAGAATATAAACTAAGCATGTTTTAGAAACATCATAAAGATAAAAAATAGTTTAAGAATAAAGTCCTTGAAATCCTACTTGTATTCCTATTTGTGAGGATTCTATAGATAAAAGGAAATTTAACCTAAAAATATACAAACAAAGCAAATTATACCACAAAGTACATATATAAAATATATAATTTGGAAATTTCTAATAAACAATTCCTATTTTAACTAAGATATATAAATGTTGTAAAATGTTACTGTAACTGAACATTGACTGGAAAAATTTCTCAGACAGAAATCTCAATGACAATCCAATTTTAATTTAATCATATTTTAATAGCTGAGGCCAGTAGACTTAATAAATGATTCAGACAGATATACTGGTTTCAGTATTTCAGTAATGCAATAATATTTAGTGATAACAAAGTAATATTTGGAGTAATAGAAAGTGAGGTAGTCCAGAAGAATCTTCCATAAATTTTAGGTCACCTAACTACTACTCCAATTTATTAACACAGACTTCTATATATGAAAAATAATTATGCCATTGAATTTCTACATATTTTAATGTTTTTAGACCTGAAAATAATGACAAATTAGCAATATGTCTGTGAGAAAAGAGGCTGCTGTAAGCAATCTCTTCTCCTAGTCTATAATGAAGCAATTTTACAATATTTGGGCAGGAAGCATAGCTATAAACTTAAATTCAGTTCAAGTTAATATCCACTTAAGCAAGTTATTACAAGAAAAAGTTCACCATTATAGAGTCTTTTTGGTTCTCTAGAGTTAACAGGATAATGTTTTTAATGTCCTTCTGAAGAGGGTAACTTGTTTATTAATGAGTCAATACCAATAATTTTTAAAGTGACATATCTTTTTTCCAATTAATTCCACCAATATTTTACAGTGTAATTTCTCTTCTTTTTTGTCATTTTAGGGGGAATTTTTTCTGAACTTTTATTTTCTTGCACAGGTGCCATAAATTCAGTCATTTGAGTTATTAGTTCTTTATCTTAAAATGATAGCCAAATTCCACTCAAAGCTTTCCTATGGATGCCTCTCAAACTGATTGTTTGATGGATCACTGAATAAGCTGTATCTTTACTTGACGACTCAAAAATATGATGATCCAAAAATGGTATCATATGATTATCGAACTGTGAGCACTGATAACCTAATTCTGAGTATCTAACTTTGGCATTACAAATTAAATAGCATCTAGAATGAGGATCAATCCCAGAAGTATTAACTGCCAATAAAAATAAGGCAACGTTCTCAGGGTCTTGTAAGTTCGCATTTGTTTGCGCTTGTCCGTTCCTGATGGAGCTGGTGTCCAGAAGTGGGAGAGAATAGAGGTATCTGGGAACACACCCACACCCCACGAGTCAAAGAACTGAAGATCTGTCAGCACAGATGGTCAGTGTAGAAAAGCTTTGAGAGGAATTTGATTGGCATTTTAAAATTAATAACTAATAACTCAAGTGACTGAATGTTATGGTTCCTTTCCAAGAAAATGAAAGTCCAGAAAAATGTAACCCAATGAGAAAAATGATAATAAATAACCAAGCTGCCTAGTACAGCTGGGGGAAATTACTGGAAAAAAAACAATACAGTATCATATCATTAAAAAAAACACTGGTAGTTAATCATCAATGAGCAATCACTATTTAGTTGGACATTGAGTTTATTCTGTTCTCACTAGACAACTTGATGGACTATCACACTTAGGCCTCAACTATTGAAAGCACAGATGCAATTTTTAAAATATATGCACACAAAAATATCTATTTTCATACACCAGAACAGTGGAAGAAAACATTTATTTATGAAACATTTTTGTGTTGTTTTCCCAATTTCACATAGTACACTAAGTACTATTCTAATACAGTTATTTTAGTGTGAGATCTCTTAGTTTTGTCCCCAGTTCTATTACAATGGAAATAACCCACAGTAAAGACAAAAGTCACTGAAGAAATTATGTTGAAAATAAGAACTAAATAATGAAAACTAAATAAGAAATAAAATAATAAGAACTAAATAATAAAATAGAAAATTAGAACTGCAAAACAATGACATAATACAATACATGCTATCACATATATTTTATAAAGAACTAATGATAACAACAAAACAGAGCACTCTGAGACTTGCAGAAGACTCCCTTGAATACTTCAGTTCTGATCAAGGCATATACAAATAAATTACCTACCAGCAGACAAAGACGAAATTTCTAACAAGTAGTACTACTAAATAAGTGGCTGAAGTGGTGGCACAAAAAGTGTCTGCCTTGCATGAACTAGTCTAGGAAGAACAAGTTCGATCCCATATGGTCCCTAAGCAAAGAACAATTTCTGAGCATATAGCCAGGAGTAACCCCTGAGCATCATCTGATGTGGCCCAAAACCAAAGAAAAAGTAGTACTACTAAATAAAAAGTAAATTATATCTGTTGTGAGTAACAATTTCATAATGTTAAAAAAATACAGTCCAATGAAGTCAAAGAGTGTGTGATTCTATTACTACACCATAACAAGAAAGAAATATTCTACAAAAAGAAAATCATAGGTGAATAGTACTCATACATTTAGATAAAAAGCTTAATAAATCTTAGAAAATAATGTGAAATCATATTTATAAAAGATATTAAATAATTGCAAAGAGGGAATAATTCCCTATATGTAATAAAATATTACATGGCAAAGAATTAAAGCATTCAATCCTGGATCAAGAACAAATAGAGAACAGCTGTTCAAATTTACATTTGGCATTTCTCTGATATCTCTGATATTCTTTGAGTGTGTATATATGTGTATATATATACAGATATATACTTATATATACACACATATATATATATCAAATAAATAAATGCCCAGTTGGAAAAGAAAGATTTTATGTATTCATAGGTGACATAAAAACAGAAATTATGGAATTCAGTATACCTCCCTTATTTAGCACAGGTAACTTCAAGATACCTACCTACATGCTACTCCAGGGATAAAACTACATATTACACTGAATCTTTTCTTCTTCCTTATACATATGTACACACATAGATACATGGTACCTATACCAGTTTAATGTATAAGTTAGGTACATTTAGAAATTGATAATGATAATAAAGATAGTGATCATGGGGCTGGGCGGTGGCGCTGGAGGTAAAGTGCCTGCCTTACCTGCGCTAATCTAGGATGGACAGTGGTTCGATCCCCCGATTTCCCATATGGTCCCCAAGCCAGGAGTGACTTTAAACGCATAGCCAGGAGTAACCCCTGAGTGTCACCGGGTGTGGTTCAAAAACAAAAACAACAACAAAGAAAAGATAGTGATCATATTAACACTCTAAAATTAAAAATGTATATATGTATATATGTGATTTTCTTTCATTTTTCTCTTAGCATGATATTTAGCATAGTATTACCATTCTTTCACTAATTTGGGTAATACAAAACATGGCATATAAATCTAAAGATAAAACATATGTCTTATTAAAGAGCTGTGCCAAGGTGAGTTTAATCACTTAATTTCTAAAAATTAAAATAACATTTATCTTATAAAAAAGAATTAATTGTTTGCATATAAAAATAAATATATAACTATTAAATATAAATATATATTTTATATATTTTTATATATTTATATATATTTATATTTAATAGTTTATATATAGTTTAAATATATATAGTTTAAATATATATTCAATAGTTTATATATATAAATATAATGTATTTATATAGTTATAAACATATAACTAAATAAACAATCTATGCTATTGTAAATGAATAGTTCTATATTCATTCTCATTTATTAACTGAACTTTATACAATTTTAACACAAAATATTTTATAATATAAGTCATTAAAACTTTTTATCAGTTTACTTCTTTTCCAAGATTTGTATAGATATAGAAATTATTAATCTCTATAATACAAAGTGCTTACATCTGTCAAAATTGAGAGCTATTTTATGGAAGATTTATTTTATATATCTAAAAATAAAATGACAAAAATTAAAATAATTTTAAATGATGAATGAGCAATAATATTTAACAATATAGAGAAAAATGAAAGAATAGTATCTATGAAAAATATTAATTTTAGAAATAAACCATGAGTAAAAATTCATAAATAGTTAAATTTATTGCTAAAAGATGAATTAGTAGCTAGGAAATAATAATAACATTAATATATCTTAATTATTTTAATATTAAACAGGGTACATAGATATTGACGGTTTTTCATTTTGGTATTAAGAAATGCAATTAAAATCTCAATAAACCTAGACCTTACTAATCTAAGGAGAAAATTTATATGAATATAATGTTCAAAGAAAAAAATTCACTATTGTCTTTAGGCCATCTTTATTTAGTAATAGAGCCAGAAAAAAATAAAAAATATATATTTTTACCTGTACACTACTTTTTCTAGGTTAAGTTATGTTATGCTGGGTTCTCATTCTTTATAAAGTTTCAATAGTCTTTTTTCTACAACACTTTTGATGTATACTGCTAATCTCTTTTAATCTCTAAATTTAGCTAAATATTTCTGTGAAAACATTGATCAACAAAAGTCAATTATTTGGCAATGCTTTCATCTCTTGTGTCAATAAACTTCAATTGCATTTACTTATCCTTGGAGGCTTCATTATACCTAATAAAAAACTGGGCATCATTTTAATTAGAATTAACACTTTCATCCTGCTTATAAATATATAAAAGACAAACTTGAAAATGCTGGCCAACTGGGAAAACAGTCAAGTTGTCATAGTAAAAATTCAGGCATTTCTCATAAAACACCACAGCTCGATGGCTACCAGATAGTTACAAATAAATATTCACTGTTACTATACTGAGGAAAATTTCCTCAATAAAATACATTACCTTCCCCACTAGGAATCCTTAGGACACACTTTGATCACCATTCCTTTGAAGTAATGTTTATTTAAAGAGACATTTTACACATAATGTTAGGCTTCAAGATTTGATTAGTAGGTAAAATAAAATCACATAGCTTGTTTTCCATTGAGCAATTACACTAGCAAATTGTCTGAACATCACTAATATTGATACTCCAATGAGTGTCATACATGAAAAAACAGAACTTGGTGGTATTTTAGGATGTATTAAGGAATTACTACAATATTTTTCCAAACAAGTATTTATAGTATGTTTGTGTATATTTCCTTCCTATAAGTTATAAAGGATGGAAAGAAAAAGGGAAAAATAACTTATCTTTGAAGATCTAAGCTATATTCAAAAAATAACAAACGTGGTAGAATGATGAACATTACATAGGCCTCATCATGGAAAAAAGTGTACTAAAATACATCAAAATATTTTTCCCAAATCCTTATTTATAATGACAATAATGAGTGACTTAAATATATATATGTATATATATATATATCCATTTTGAAAGAATTGTATGGATAATATAATAAGGCTAGGAATCTGGCTCAATTGTAGAGAATAGAACATGCCTATAAAATAGATGATACATAGTCCTTACTCTTAATTCAAGAATCATATCTATAAGTGCTCAAGGGGTTTATTTACATGAGCACAGCTTCATGCTATACTGAAGATCAAACACAGACTGACTCCACTCAAGGCAAGTGCCTTAACTTCTATACTTCTCTCAATTCTCAAGATTTTATAGGTATATACATAGGTATTTGCTAAGCACACAGGATGTTGATAAACATACAAAGCTAATATTTTCAAAGTTTAATATAATTGTACGTTTTGGAAAGTAGTAACCATTCCATAGATAGCAAGACTTTTGATTCACATAGCTTTGTTTGTTTATGTCTAAGTTATAAGAACATGAATTTTCTTTGGCGTTTGCTCCTCTGTATCTTTTCACACATGAATATAAAATATTCATTGTTATTTTTTTAAATTTTTATTGTAGCCAAAGTGGATTACAAATCATTCACAGTGATATTTAAGGTACATAGTAGAAATAAATAAGGGGCATTTTTAAAAATATTTCAATGAATAAGTTAAATTTAATAAATTATAAATGTCAAGATAAATAGTTATAAATATGTAGAAAATGTCTGTGTAAGCAAAGAAAGAGGGTAGAAAATAGAAAAATTAATTAATATGATTGGTTGAGAATCATGTCAAAGTCAATAAAAGATACTAATAAACATCTACAAATTTAAAGTCACATAAAACCAAATCTAGTAATACAAATGTACCTGTAGATATAACAGAATCATAAAACAAAGAACTAAAACACACACCTGATAGCAAAGAGTAAAATGAACTATATTTTAAAATGAAACAAAGCATTGAAATAATGGTTGACAACGAGTTTCTTGAAATGACTTACATTAGCAGCTTCGACGACTTGATTTTCTATGAGTGAGTTCATTGTTGAATCAGGCAGTATTATATAGGTTATTTTCCATACTTGAAATAGCAGTTTGCCTCTAAAGGCAACATCAAGATTCTTAAAAATGAAAGGACTAGAATAATAGTACAGCAGGTAGGGCGCTTGCCTTTGCAAACTGCTGACCTGGGATTTATTCCTTGGCATTTATTTAGTCTTCCCAGCACCACACAGAGAATCCTTAATTCAGAGCCATTAAAATATGCTTAGCACCACTAGGTGTGGTCACAAAACAAAACAAGAAGGTGAAAGGAAGAATGGTCACCAGGTTAAAAAAAAAAGCAAAAACAACTTTTACATAAATTTTCCTCTTTTTGAACAGCTAATAAAGTCCCCAGGAGGTAGATTCTCAAAGAATTAAGTTGATATAGAAATTGTGTAATGCCTACTTCCAAAGTATTACAAAAGTAACAGTAGGTGTAAACCCTATGTGAAAGACTATAAAAGCTATTTTATTAGCTCAGTTCAATTACTTGTAATCAGTTCTATCAGACTCACAAGATTTTCAGAGAATGAGTGCTTTTTCAAAAAATTTGTTATTTCCTTGTTTTTACAACAATAAACAGTATCACAGCACATATACGAGAGGTTACTGGAAATTTTGACTATCTATTATTTATGTTAGGAAAAGGGTTTTCACTAAGCTATCTTATAGTATAACCCTTTTCCTTAGCTGTTTTGTTTTATCCTTTTAAATTTTTTAAATAATAATATCTCTATTTAGCATAATGGCTAAAAATTTTTCATGGTTTAGTTTCAATGTAACGATGTTCACCTCCCTTCACTAGTGTATGATTACTATCACCAGTGTCTTTAATATCCTCCCACTAATCCTCCTGTTTACCTCTGGGCAGACATTTTACTTCTCTTTCTCTCTTTTCTTTTTGTCCCTTATTGACACAATGTTTTGCACTACTGGTAATAAAGGGCTATCATATATATCACTTTTTCACTTTAAGCACACTGTTTTTGTCCAGAATAGTGAGTTCCAATATCATTGTCATATTGAACCCTTCTCCGTCCTAACTGTAATCTAGTCTCTTTGTTGCAAACTTCCTACTGTAGACTGTTCTTCCTTGTCCTCATCCCTATTGTCTGAAGATTATTACAATACTATCCTTTATATTTCCTATTATATATAAATATAATATATATATATATATATATCCCTCAAACACGTGAGAGTATTCTATGTTTATTCTTCTCCCTTTGACTCATTTCACTCAGCACAATAATCTCTATATCCATCCACGTGTAAGCAAATTTCATGACTTGGTTTTTCCTAACAGCTACAGAGTATTCCATTGTAGAGATGTACATTGGTTTCTTTAATGACTCCTTGATTCTCAGACACTTGTAAATTTACAGTCATTGACCCAGCCACCACTCTACTTCTTGGCTTTAACTCTCACTGTTCCCTAATGGCTTCATGTTTAACCTTAAACTTTGCTTGGTAAATTTCAATGTAGTAGCCCTGAATAAAATACAACTGGCTCTTACTTAAACAGTGTTAATATCAATCTTTTTTAATAATACAAAAAACTAACTAAAATTTACCTTAAACTAATATTATCATTCACAAATGAATATTTTATAAAACAAAAAAGAGATTAATCTGAACTATAAAGCATCATCCTTCAACAAAAATGCTTTAATATTCATCAAAAATTACTATTTTAAATACAGACTTCTCCAATAAATAATGTTATGGGAATTATATAGTCACCTGTAAGAAATTAAATCTGGATCCATATATCACACCTTTCCCAAAAGGGAATTCAAAGTGAATCAATGTCAATTAGTTTGAACTTTAATCTATACAGTACACTGAGGAAAATAGAGGCAGAACATTCCTAGACCTAGATCTCAAAGGAGTCTTCAAGAATAAGTTGCCATTGGAAAATGATAAGCAAATTTAAAAAAAACAGGACTACATCAAACTAAACAGTTTCTGTATGGTAAAACAACGACAACAAAAACAAAAACACAGGAAAACTAAAAGAACATTAACTGAATATCAGAAAATATTTATACTCACCATAAAGGGTTGCTATCCAGGATATATAAAGTACTTACAAAAATTAACAAAACAAAATCTAAAATCACCACAGAGAGTGATGAGTTTAGTTAGAGAAATAACGACATTCTTAACTGTCCTAATAATGAGAATGTATGAGGGAAATTAAAAGCCTGTCTACAGTACAAGCGGGGGATGAATGGGGAGGAGGGAGATTTGGGGCATTGGTCATGGGAATGTTGCACTGGTGATGGGTGGTGTTCTTTACATGACTGAAACCCAAACACAATCATGTACGTAATCAAGGTGTTTAAATAAAATAAAATATATTATTAAAAATAAATAAAATGGAGAGAAGAAATGTACAGACAATTCTCTAAGGAAAACCAATGAATCATGAGCAGGAATATTAAAAAATGATAATTATTTATAAAAAGAAAATCCAAATCAAGACAACAATGAGATATCTTCTTACACCAATTAGAATGGCACATATCAAAATTACTAGGAATACTTTACATTGGTGAAACCTGGTGAAAAGGAACTCTCAACCATTTATGGTGGCAATGTTGTCTAACCTCTATGGAAATAGTATAAATGAATTTGGCTTCTGGGTATCTATCTTCTGGTAAATAAAATATTTGAAATGGATGTATGCATACCATTTTTCATTGTAGCATTCAAAACAGTAGCTAAGATTTCAAATCAGTCTGGATGTCCAATAATACATAAGTAAATAATGATGATGTAGTATATATATATATATATATATATATATATATATATATATATATATATATATATAGTCAATAGAACAATACACACTTGTAAATAATGATGAAAACATGCAATTTGCTGCACCGAAGTTGGAACTGTAAGATACTAGGTTGAAACAAGTAAGCCAGAATAAGGATAAACATGGATTGATATCATAGATATGTGGTACTTAGTATAATTGGATGCAAATATTCATTGGTTTAGAAGGGGATGCCTAGATCACCTCCCCCCACCCCAGAGTACAGCAATGAGAAAAGAAATAGCCTGGAGGTGAGAGGGAAAATGTCAGAGAAGAAATAACAGAAAACCTGGTACAAGAAGATTCAGGTACATTGGCGCTACTAAGGAATCTAAAGGCTAAATATACAAACCTCAAAGTCAAGAATAAGAATATTACCCAAAATTCAACAACAGAATTTAAAAGGATTTCACTCAAGATGACAGGGGTTGTATTGATTTTGGGGAATTGGGTGGTAATGGGAGGGAACTTAGGATCCTTGGTGGGGGGAAGCTGATAATTGAAGGAATTGGCGCTGGAATAGTGTATGTCTAAAATTCAGGAATAAATAACTTTATAAATCACAGGGGTATAATATGTATTTTTTAGAAAAATAAAATGATCTTTATAAACCAGTTACTTAATTAAATAAATAAGTAAACAAAATTTAAAGATGAAAACTGCTGTAGTGTACACTCAAAATATTGACCCCTAAAATTAAAAATAGATACATATCATTGTATAGCTAAAATATGTATGTTATTCTAGTTTTGCTTTTAGATACTAGCTTGCTTATTATATGTTCTTTACCATAATATTATCTGAAACAATGTACTACTGGAAAAGCATATTCTAAAGAAAAAGTCAAATTGTATGTTGTTTAATACAAGTGCAGTCTTTCAGTATTTAAAGAAAACTTTATAATAGTTTGTCAAACTCATTAAATTTTAATGCTAACGCAACTATTTTATCATAATATACTTTTGCAAAATTTCTATTTGCACTCTACAATAAATGAACAAATTCACTTTTTATCTTTTTTAGTTTTGGGATCTCAGCTGAAATGCTCAAGACTTACTCCTGATTCAAATTTCAGGGTTCTCTTCTAGCAGTGCTTGAAGCATAAACCATATGCATTGTCAGAGATTGAACTTGAGTTGACCATATTGAAAGGCAGTTACCTTCCCCTTGTACTTTTTCTCTGTCCCCAATAGCTTTAAGCTCTAACTTTGACTTAGGCTTTAATTTAATGCATCAAAATATTTTCTATGAGCACCTCAATAGATGGCACACAATTTGGACAAAACACAGCAAAGCACAATTAATAAAAATACTAAACTAAGTATATGTTCTTTATTTATATGATAATTTTAGTAATTGTATAGTTAATTATATAATTTCAATATGCATGTCAAATTAGATCACATTTAATCTATAACTGCATGTGAATATACCTTTATATATTAGATTAAAAATATGGTTTATAAGAATACAAGTACTAGGTTAATATATCTTTTATAAGCACAGAATACTTATTGATTGTCATCTCACATATTTCATTTACCAGTGAAAAATTTGAGTTAATTTTATTAAAATCATATAATGTCTAAACATAAGTTGAAAATGCATCAGATTTTTTTATTCTGCTAAATCCCGTACAGATTTATCTTTAAAACAAAAAAAGAAAGCAAAGAAATAAAGATATTAGTCATTTTATGAAAAAGACAAAGAGTCATTCTATTGACAAAATTCTATTCAAGACAGTGGTGTTTGTCTTTCCCCAACAAGACAGGATTTTCATCTTTCAAGAAATTTCATGACTTAAAATCAATCGCTCTGACTTCGTCAAAGAGTGGTAATAATTCGTGCTTTTCGTCCTCTACTTTAAAAGACAGATTTTTGTTGCTACTGCTGTTTTGTTGTTTCAAGTTTCCAAGTAACTATTAATCTGGTATTACATGCTTTATATATATATAGTTCTTTGCTCAGGAAGAAAGTATGAACACAGTCTGTTAGACTTGGAGCTAATTCCAGCTCTGTGTTTAGAGGGCATTTCTCTCAATGTTCAGGGGACCATGGGATGCTGAGGTCATAATTGGGGTCTACTGCAGGTAAAGCAAATTCTTTAACCCTGTGCAATGCCAATGCCCTACTGCTGCCCTATCACTTCTGCCCCTAGAGAGAATACTTTTTTAATATAAATCTTTATTTAAGCACCATGATTGTAAGCATGGTTGTAGTTGGATTTCAGTTATAAACGTAATAGCCCCCTTCACCTGTGAAATATTCCCACCGGGAGAGAAAATAGTTTCTATGAAGGAGACCAACATTCAATCCCCATCAGCATTATCACATGATCCTCTCATTTCAATCTCTGAAGAGCAACCCTCAAGCATTGAGGTGGATGGAGCTACTGAAAATTGCTAGCTTGTTTTTAAAATTAGGAAATTATGCATGTTTCTTCAATAGACAATTTTAATAGTTGAGGAATATAATCATTATTTCATTCTTATTAGACATATAAAACACTCAAAAATTCCAAGAATGCCTTCCAATATCA
>PVKC010039983.1:0-12425 GCA_004027635.1 Crocidura indochinensis | reverse complement strand
ACTTATAACACACACATATACAAACTCACTCTCAAACACATTTACTCACATCACTCTCTCTCACACAGTCACACACCCTGACTTTATATGCATGCTGGAAGACTGCTTGACCACCACAAGTCTCCTTTCCTGCTGAACTCTAGGTCATGACCTGCATGACCAGGTCAGCCCTGCAACCTATGTGGTGTCTCTCATTCATCTCGCAGGTGTGTTTGTGTGTCCCAGGACATGCCACATAGCTCCAGGGCACCTCCAAGCTGACAGAGCAAGACCACCATGTTGTATTTTGATGCACCCCAAACTCGTTCCTATTTTTTGTTCCTCTGACTGACCCCCTCGGCCCCACATAGCTCATGCATCCCGGAGGGCAGATGGACACATCAAAATGGGCATTTTGGCAAAGATGCGCCGAGGATCTAGAGACACTGATCTGGGCCTGGGCAGCACTCACTGCATCCCAGGGAGAGTGAATAAATGCCCTCTCCCTGATTTCCTGCTCTCTCAGAGTCAGGCTTCTGCAGTACCATGCATTCCAGTTTGGGCCAGCCCCATCTGGGTGAGCTGCAGTGTTCTTGGCAGTTCTAGGTGTCATGGCAGGGTTGGGCTGTGCCTGACACCTAAACTTCCACCAAGATCTTCATTGCCTGTTCTTCCCACCTATTCTGCTCCCAGTCCTGATGGACCCTCTGAACAGATCTCACTCATTGTCCAATTCCAGTGTTGGGTTCCAACACTGCCTTTCACTCTGTCCATAGTCCAGCCCCATGGGTCATACCTCTCAGTGGGTGCAGCAATGACCACCACTCACCACCGACCCTCTTGCATCTCACCACAGGCCCCACTGTTAATTCCTAGTAAATAGTGATTGAGAGAATGACCAAGGCACATAGTAGGTTCCTACCCAGAGCCTTGTGAGTGATGAGGAAATGAGGCACTGCACTTCTTGGAGATGTGCTGGTCAGTGAGGCCCCCTTCAGACCAGGGGGGCTGTCCATGCCCCCTTTGGCTCACCCACGTGTACCCACACCACAACACTTACAGCAGACTCTGAGGGCCAGGCCTCATGCCACAGGTGCCTCTTGTGTGGTCCTTCCTGCTCCACAGCCAGCCGGCCTAACCTTGATCTGCAAATATCTTCCAGAACATCTGTTTCCTCTTTAATCAATACACTCTCCTAAGAGGACCAACATGCAAAATATTCCATATAACATCAAGCATGCTATCTGAATTTAATTAAGTGATTTGGTTGTATAGAAGAGTTTGTAATTAAGCATACAGTTTTTGGGCAAACAGTAGCAAAGCATTTCATTCTTTATAAACAAGTCAGTTTCTACATTCCCCATCAGGAGAGAGGGTGGGGAGGGGCAAGAAGGGGACAAAGGAGAAAGAAGGGGAGAGAGAAACACTCAAGAGCTGGATGGCTGGTAGATAGCTTGAGTGCTAGAGCCCTGAGTTTGACCTTCAGCTCTCTGCTGTTTCCTGCCCACAGTACAAAGTCTCAGCTTTCTGGTCTGTGAGAGGGGATAAGAAGCCTGCATCCTGGAGATATAGCATGGGTGATTGAGAAGTTAAGTGCAGCTCCCTACCGCACAGCACCCCAAGTAAAGGTGGCCTGAGGCACACAAAACTGTGTGTCTTCTGTCCCTTTGGTCTCTTGTCATCCCAGGCAAGGCCTGAAGCACATCTCCATGAGGGACGAGGGACTGTGTGCTGCTGACCACTGTGGGGCTCCCAGGACAGTGGCTCAGGCTCCTACTGCCTCTGTGTTCTTTGTTGGACCTGAAGGACCCTCAGAGCCATTTCTGACCTCTTGATATTTGTGGAGTTAATCATGGGACTCTCCTTCTCAGGGAAGAAGCCTCCCACACCCATCTGTGGACCTTCTCACACTGTCACATCCATCTGTGGACCTCTCTAGTTCAAAAGGTGCTTCCTAGCTGCTGTTTTTTATGGGTGCTTTGCCCTCAAGCTGGGACAGCCTCCTCCTGCCATAGAGACGGTCTCTGTGCCACCTCTCAGGGTCTGCTCTGTGTCATGGGCCAAGGCTACTTTAGCTCTATCCACTCCTAACCTCTTTTCATCTGAGAATCTTGTAAATGTCCCTGAGTTTAGAGGTATATAAGTAGGAGTACAAATAAGACATTTATAGTAAATCATAATAAAATTTATTTTAAAACAGGTGGTCACATTTCTGTGTCTTTTCTCCCCCACATTCAGTTATCCTGTAGGAGTAGGGCTTGCTGTCTGGCCCATAGGGCATGTGTGGTTCATGAAATCAGGGGTCTGTCCTGATGAATGTCAGGCTTGAGAGATTTCCTATGGAAGACCCACCCAGTAAAGACACAGGCTCTTCTCCCTGTTAAGCAGATGTCAGAGAGCATCAGGCTGTGGGAAGTGTGTGTGCCCTGTTTGTGTCTCCACAACTCCTTCATTTTTATGGCTTCCTGTGGCTCCTGAGCCACGTACCCCATCCAGCCCTTGGTGGTATGTGCCCAACACAGATCACAATTGACACACTCTTCAGCCTTACTGCCTTGTTCACAAAATCAGTGTCTTTCCTTAGTGCATCCAAGGTGCAGTCCCACCCTTTGCTACTACTCCCTTTTCCTGGACTCCACACACAGTATTGCTTAAACTTGCTGGTAGAGTAGGAACAGAGGTGAATTCATTCATGAATTCATTCTTGTATTCATTCATTCCCAGGGTCCAGAGCAAAATAGTACACTGGGTAGAATTCTTGCTTTCTACATGGCCAACTTGATCCCCAACATCCCTTTTGTTCCCTTGAGCCTGTCAGAATTGTGTGCAGAGCTAGGAGTAATCCCTGAGTATTATCAGGTGTGGCACAAAACAAATTCCCAGGGGTGTTGAGGAGTTCTCTGGAGGGAGATGTGAGGTGGAGTAATAGTATTCTGAGGAACCTTCTAGAAGGGACTCCTGACTCTTGTTTTGACTTACTAAGGAGGGTAAGGTCATTTCAGCAGTGGGCCATGGGAGCCTTCTGCCCTGCTAAAGAAACTTCTGGAGGTTAGAGAGATGTTCCTACTGTCCAGAAGCTCCCTGAATGTTCAAGGACTTGTTCAGGCAGTGGACCCACAATGCCAACTATAATATAGACTTGGGTATACTATGATTCTAAAGTCTCAGGGGGTTGCAGGAGTGGGAGGCTTGGACCTAGAAAGCCTGCCTAAGCATTTGTCATTTATTTTGCCTTGCTTCATCTGTGCCCTGTACTTAGTATGGTTAGCAGGTGAGCAGGAGGGAGTCTGGATGAAGGAATCGAGAAGGGTTCACTGCGATAGAGATAGGAAGTAACCTGGGCCCAGGTGGGTCCACTCTCAGGATGGGCTTCCCCAGGTGGCAGGAAGAAGGCCACCAGTCTCATTCAAGCTCAGGTCCTGCTTAACGACCCAAGAGAGCATCTTCTGACTGGATTATTGGTTCTTGTTGGCCCCATCTTTGACCCCAAAAGTAGGAGCCAGTCTGTGGTGATTTCTCCAGGCCTCTGGGTGGCCTGTCCCAGAAAGTACAATTGATGTCTGTAGGTGTGACTCCAAAGTCCATTTGGTGGGAGCAGAAGTTGGTTCTCCTTCTGCAAGAGCTGAGTCAAGTGAAAGATCAGATACTTGCTGCCATACAGGGGTCTTGTGGACCAAGGGTTGATGGATTATGGCCAAAGTGAAGACCAAGGGGGCCCTTGGTTTCCTAGCGCTCTCACAAACTCCATTTCCCTGTATCATCTGGACCCCACCCCCACCCCAATTCATCCTTTCAACCAGGCCCTGGACTCTGTTCTGGGTGGAGCAAGCACTCTCCCACGGTCCTCAGTGGTCTCTTCCTCGGGGCTACCAGGAATGGTGACCAAGATGGCCATGGCTGTGGTCATAGATGGTCATTGCTCAATTCTGTCCCTGCTTGTAGAACTCTTGCCAGCCTCATGGAGGAGCATGATGGTTCCGGGAGGGATGCAGGGGGCTCAGGAGATAAATGCTCAACTATGTCCTATCAAAGTCATCCAAGTCCAGATACCTGGTGTGGAATTTTGGGGCCTCTCAGTCTCTCTTCCATTTGCTGTGGGCTCATGGGTGGCCAGTATTCCTGGGCAAGTCTTTCTGTACTTCAGTTTCCTCATTGTCCATAGAACCACAAGTAATGTATCCCTGAGTGAGGTCATCAGCTTTGGCCCTTTGTGCCCTGGAAATACCCTGAGAGATTGTGTGGGTGCTGATTCAGGCTCCCCAAAGCTGCAGCAGGGATGGAAGCAGATGGGCACCCTGGATTTCAGATGAAGCACTATGCACGGAGGGGTAGCTGCAAGGCTGGGATACTGCTGACCCTCAAGGTGACCGTCTCCCCAGCTCCACTCTTACCCTCACAGCCTTTCTGCCTTCTGAAGAGAAGCAGGAAGTGGATCCTTCACCGCCACTGCCTCCTCCCTGCACAGGCCGCTGAGCCATTAGGCTCACTCCTCACTGGCTGCACATCAGCACAGCAATCATTTTCAGATTTACAAGCATTAAATATTTTAATTTAATGCCTTGGCTCTCTTGTAATTCATGCACTTAATTATATGATAATTACTCAAATGAAAGAGATACAGCTGCTGCTGTATCAATTCTGAGGGAAGTCGGGGTTTGAGTCGGACCCATCTGGGGAGGTGGGTCCATGACCCCCCCCCCCCCAGCCCCTTCGTTCTGGTTCAGCCCCTTCATTTCTCACCAGCAGTTTCTCCTCCCCAGCCAGGGTGGAAGCTGGGCTGGGCTTGGGTCAGGATGGGGCTCCTCTGTCTAGGGACCCTGACTTCCTTTCCATGGACGCTGCTCTGCAGACAGAACCCAAGGGCGGTAGAGCAGGAGGGAGGGCAGTCTTGGGTGCCCTGGGTGTGGTGTGAGGTGTGGCAGTGTCCCCTGGGCTGTGGGTCATTGTGTGGGGCCCTGGAGGGGGAAATGAGGGTACCCTCACCTCCTATCCTTAAGCATCCCTCATCAGTGGGGACCTTCTGAAGAACTGCCCTGGACTCAAGGATGGGGTCTCCTCTCCTGACAACCAAGGGTCTGCAGAGACTGATGAGGGGACATGGTTCCAGAGTGCTTTGAAGGGCAGGGGCCACCTCTGTCATCCCAGCTGCCCCTGCCTTTGCCTGGTCTTTGCCCTTTGCTATCTTTGTTTCCTCATTTCCTCTTTTCTTTTTGACATCTAAAATGTTTAATGCCTGGAGGGTGTTGGTATTTTTGTGAGAACTGTAGCTATTCATTATAAACCTCCCCCTGCCACCACCACAGTTTAAAGCCCTATTGGGCCTGAAGTGCTGAGAGCTCCCCTGGAGACTGCAGGTGGTGGCTCCTGCCAGCAGAGATGGGAGAACCATGTGCTGCTCCTCAGGCCAGGGCCCCTTTGAATCTGGGCACTGGGGGCACTTGGAAGGCCCCCTACCCTTCATACTTGAGCCTGCTTCCTTGGGAAGGAAACCTTCCTCTCAGCAAAAACTAAAGCAGAGCACTTTTCCAGGAGTCCTGGAACCAGAACTGTGGAGGCACATCATTAGTTCTTTCTGGGGTGGGAAGTTGTCAAGAAGGTGGAATTCCCAAGGCTTTTGAGAGAGTTTGCTAGTGCAGGAGTGTTGGGCTCCAGACTGGCTCTTCTCTTAAGCTTGGGGGAGATGGGCATGCGTGTGCTCGAGCGCACGTTTGCATGGAGAAGGGTTCCACACGCTTCGCCCCGTGTGCAGACAATTTTCAGCTAGCTTACAGCAGCTGCGGCGCCGTGCTGATAGATTAAAAGCAGCAACCAGCCCCAGAATGAAGTGTATTAGAACGCCTGCTGGGTCGAGCTGGGGAGAGGCCCACACAGCTGTCATCTAGGCCAAGTTTCCAACTGAAACCTCAAGAACAGGCTGGAACTCAGAAAAGTTAGCTTTCTAAATGAGGTGGCCGGCTGTTCACCGGGAGGGGGCAGGCAAGGTCTGGATTGGGGTCAAAAGAGGGGCTGGGGCAGGGCATCATGCCAAGCCTTCTTTACACGGTGGGTTCAGAGGTCAGGGAAGGGCTTAATTGGATGTGTCACATTAGGTCTCAGAGTCCACAGCCACCCGTAATTGAGTGTCAGGGCTCCAGAGCTGAAATGATACAGGTACTCTTGGCTCTGGATGGAGATATGCTTGTGCTGCTGACCTCAGTTTCCCCCAGTGGCCGCAGGAGACCCCAGACTTGACTCCATTGTTTGGCCTTTAAGGAAAGTTTCTTCTGGTGTGAAAAGGTCTTCTTGATAGAGGTCTACCTTTGTCTCCTGAATCTGACTCCAGGCTAGAGAAGTGGGGTGCTTTCCGTGCCACAGCGGCACTCAAGAACTCATGTAGACCCCCCCCCCAATTAGAAAATGCACCACACCAAGGGCAATCTTGGCATATGCTTTTCTCCCTCTGCCATGCTTCTGTTTATGAGAGTGAAATGCTTCCACTAGAAGAGCTAGGGAGAATATTTCTAGGGAAAAAACATGGATCTAGTGCCAGAACTGTTGCTAGTGGCTTGCTTGTGACAGGACAGTACTTGATCACCACAAATTACCTGTGTCCCATCTCAGTGGGATATGCTGAAGTCAGTCTTCTCTGCCCACTCTCTTCCACTGCAGCTAACCTCTATCCTCTGTCACCTCACTGCTGCTAACCTTCTCTGTCCACTCTCACTTTGCTGCAGTGAGCCTTTGTCCCTGATCCTGGCAAGCTATTGGCATGTGTGGCACTTGCTCAGGGACATAGAGTTGGGCCAGGCTCCTGCCAGGATAACTCAGGGAGGTGGTCTCCAAAGCTGCCATGCCTGCCCTCTGCCACCCAGATTGGGGTTATGAGGTTAGCCTAGTAGAGGCAGATAGATGCTTCTGAGAGGTTGGAACACTGTGGCTTCTTTGCTGGGGTGCAGTTAGTTGCACATATCTGCTGTTACTTCGCACCAGTCCATATACGTTCAGATGTATGCCATGGATTTGGTCAGGCCTGATTCAGGGGTAGGGGTGGGAGCTGGGGTTAGAAACCAAGAACTGGTGCTGCCTCTGCTAGCTGCATGACTTTGGGAAGAATACATAGTCCTCTGTACCTCAGTTTCCTATTTTGTTTGGTTTGAGTTTGAGGCCATCTGCACTGCTCAGGGGCTCCTCCTGGCTCTGTGCCCAGGAATCACTTCTGGCAGGATTTGGGACCATATGGGGTTCTGGGGATTGAACCTGGGTCTGCCATATGCAAGACAAGCACCCTACCTACTGTACTATGGTACTATAGTTCGGGGCCCGGTTTTCTCTTCTTTATAATAGCATCCCTCTCTCCACTCCAGTAGGGCTGTCCTAGAGATTAAAGGAGAACACGTAAAAGGTGCACACTCTTATGTGGGCACTGTCAGAATCCAGTGAATGTGAGCAATTTAGTCAAATTCCTCTTCAATCTACAAGAGTTGGGCAGAATCCCAGCGCTTCATGTCAATCGGTGTCATCCTGGAATCCACCCATGAATCTCTCTCATAAATACTTAGCTTTCCTTGGATGCCTTCCACAATGGAGAACTCATCCCAGGCTGTTCAAAACAGCTTTCTTGAGCCCTTCTAAACTCTGTTCTCTTGGATGGCAATTTTCAAAAGATAGGAAAACTCCCTCCATGAGAGTAACTAGGTACCCCCGTTGTCAGAGGTGCCCTTGTGGGCACATACAATTGTGCCTGGTAGGGTGGCGATCATTGCATTCCCTGACACCTCCTCTCACATCCAGAGGGGAAGTACTGCATTTTGTGATTTTATCTCCACCCTTAAGGTGAGGAAACAGGGGAGTGGTGACTTTGTTCAGGTCATCCAAGTAGAGACTGGTGGCTGGTGTGGAACCTATGCCCTGTTCATGGTCATTGTTTTCCAGCAAACCCAGAAATGGTCAATAAATTTCTGCTCGTGTCCCCTCTCCAGCCCTGGGCCCTCCTCTCAGCATCTGTGTCTCCTGGTGTGATTTGGGGGGCTGCCACCTTTACAAGGCCTCACCGAGCTGATCTCTCAGAGTACCAGGCATTGGCAGCATGAATTCTGTCCACAGGAGGCAGAAGCCACTTATTAGCATTGTCAAGTCTCTTAAATTAATCAAAGTAATAATCTGATAAACTGGTGATTGCAGTATATCTACATAAAGTAGAGTCTGTGCCTGAATTGTCAGCCGGGCTCAAACCAGTTAGAAAATGGCCAGCAATTACCAGAGACTTAGCGAGCAGACGGTGGCGATCCTGTGGTCTTCAAATTAGGTGAAATAATGAGTGCGTCCAGAACACATTCATTTCCAGCAAATGCTGCATGGATTATAAAATTTACTATCAATAAAATTATTCATTTGTGCCCTATACTGCACTTAATGCACCTGAAGTGAGAAATTAGAAGTGTGTTTAATTCTGGGGCTGGGAGGAAAATACAAGTGCAGCAAATTTGCAGTAATAGGAGAAAGTTAATGCCCGACAAAATGGAATCAATTTAGCTATTGCTGTTATATCTGGGGAGAACAGCTTGTTTTTCACTTCTTTTTGTTTTTTAAACTATAAAAGCATGAAGATTCACTCAAATTCCTGGTTCTGGTATTGTTATCAAAGAAACAGAGAAGCTATGGCTCGGGGAAGAACACACAAATGTGAATATGGTATGCATGTGCTATGTATGTTTCTACACACATACATGCATGTAGTATATGTGTATTATATATGATTTTCACACAGTGAGTGATACGTGGGTCTAGTGACTACTGGGTGAACATTTATCTATCTGTAGAAAAAGAAAAAAAGAGAGGAAAAGAATTGGGATTTGTGGCATTTGTTGATTTCTGTCATGTAAAAACTCTCTCTGTGCTGATCCCAGGCTCCCAGTGCGACTTCTTTGAGCATGAGCTGGGAAGAGACACATGATCACTACATACATGCTGGCTCCAGCATACCACTGTTTCAAGTCTGCAAGATCCCTCTTATATCTATGATTTAAGAAAATTATAGAGGGGCCGGAGAGATAGCAGGGAGGTAAGGTATTTGCCTTGCATGCAGAAGGATGGTGGTTCAAATCCCGGTATTCCATATGGTCCCCCAAGCCTTCCAGGAGCAATTTCTGAGTGCAGAGCCAGGAGTAACCCCTGAGCGCTGCCGGGTGTGACCCAAAAACCAAAAAGAAAAAAAAGAAAGAAAGAAAAAGAAAAATTATAGAGATGAGGACCAGAGAGACGGTAAAGGAGATGAGGTGCCTGCCTTGCACCAGCTGACCTGGTTCAGTCTTCATCTGGTACTCTGGGTACAGCCCAGAGTGAATGAGCCCTGAACACATAGCTAGGAGTAAGCTCTGAGCACTGCCAGGTGTATGGCGGGGTGTGGGTGGAAAAGAGAGAAAGAGAAAAGAAGCTATAAATGATACTCGGTTTGGTTCCTGAGCATGTTTTCCCCAAGTGTCTCCTGCCTGGAGGGTGTACACATACATTTTGGGCAGTAAGGAGCCATCCACCTTCCATGGCATCATGTTGATTTTTATTTTCGCTGAGTTCCAAATGCAGAGGGAAAACAGACGGAGAGAGGTGCAGGAGGGGCCAGGCAGAACCTGGGCCTGTTGCCCCTGCCTGGGCATGCAGGTTTGTCTTCAGCTTGCACACTGGCCCTGGATTTATGCAGCCATTGTTCTTTCTCCTACTGCGTGTGTGCACTGTGACGCGTCTGGGGAGTTACAGCAGTTGGAATATACATGAAAAGAGTTCCACTCCACTTTCATAAGGTCCCTGGACAGCTTGGACGAGGCCTCCAGGCCCCATGGTAGAGCCGGCACCGCATTCATATTCCTTCCATCACCACACACATGCTAGCGCGGAGCCCAGACCAATGGGAGACTTGACAGTAAGCCTTTTGATTTTGCGGGGAAACCTTCATCACGCTGCGCGAGGGAAGGGAATATAGCCCAAACTGGACTTCATACTGTGGCAAGCTTGAAATCCCAGCCCCACCGCAGAGCCGGCTGATTGGAATAGTTGGAAACTGTGTCCAGGAATTCGGCTGCAAGAACTTGGCTCACAGCAACTTCTGCCTTTTTGAAAGAAAAATTGTCAACTGGGAGAGCCACTTGAGGCCTGGGTTAAATCTGTCCAGGCAGTAACGATTCATGGAAATGATTGGCCAAGTTTCCAAAGATGTCCAGAGCTTCTGCCTTGGTGGGGACCCCAGTGGGCATGGGGGCGGGGGGGGGGTGACAGGAGAGGGAAAGGGGCTTGGCACAGGCTTGATAGCTCCAGGAGACAGTTGTCATTACTGTCAACGACTACAGCATTGTCACTCGCCTTGATGCTATTCTGCTTGCAGAGTTTGAGGTGCAAACAAGGCAACCCGGTGCTGTGCTGGGTTCAAGGCAACTCAGAGCTGTGCTGTATGTGGTGCTTGGCACAGATGCAGTGGTGCTTTTCCTAGCAAAGTCATTATGTCATTTAGGAATCCAAGACAAAAGCAAGATGCACACCGGATCTGGGCTGTGAGTTTGCTGGTGCACTCTCTGCCTCAGCACTGGTGTATGTATGTATGTATGTATATATGTATTTATTTATTTATTTTTGGTTTTTGGGCCACACCCAGTGGCACTCAGGGGTTACTCTTGTCTCTGCACTCAGAAATTGCTCCTGGCAGGCTCGGTGAACCATAGGGGATGCCGGGGATCAAATCCAGGTCTGTCCGGGATTGGCCACGTGCAAGGCAAATGCCGTACTGCTATGCTATCGCTCTGACCCCTGGTGTATATATTCTCTGCCCACTCCTGGGGAGCTCAGTGAAGGAGGGACCCTGTGAAGGACTCCCAGGAACTTCAGGGGTGCTCTCCTCTTGAGCTCTGGAGACAGGACAGTGAGCTGTGGTGGGGCTGGATAGATGGTAGATGGATAGATGTGGGGCCTTGATGTCCTCCACAGGAGACCTCATGTTGGCCTCTTAGTCTTTGACACAGACTGTAACCTAGTTTTTCATAGGATGGGGAAGGGGCTCATTTCTGCAGGCAGAAAGAGTCTGGAAGGAAGCTCTGGGAACCCTGAAAGACAGCTTGCTCCTGGCCCCACGTGTTCATGCTCACCTACACATTACCAGTCAGACTTTTCTCCTTATTTCATAGTCTTGTCCTGTCCTGGTCCCTTGGCTGACCAAGTCTGCTCAGGTCACCAGTGACCCAAGTGAACTCTGTGTGTATGTGTTTGTTTGTGTGTGTGTGGGGGGGGGCAGCTTAGGGTCATGTATGAATGGTGGGGATAGTGCAGGAGGCAACCTAGGACTGTGTGTGTGTGTGTGTGTGTGTGTGTGTGTGTGTGTGTGTGTGTGTGTGTTGGGGTAATTGTAGGGGGGCAGCATAGGGATCAGACTTTGCTGCTTTTGTGGAGTGAAGTGACAGGTATCTCATTGGGCCTCAGGTGAGACAGGTGAGGCCCTATTACTTTGGGACTTCTCCCCCAGGGCTCTTAGGAATGGAGTGATGAGCCTGGGGGTGTCCCCACACAGAACTCTCCAGTATAGTTCTGGGGCTCCTTGAATTTTCAGAATGCAGTGATCCCACCTTGGTTCCCACATCTGAGAGCTCCTTTCCCAGTGGCCATGACTTCCAGGATTCTGAGTGAGCGGCCCCCCTCTCTCTATGGTACACCTTGGGGCTTCCCAATGCTAAGATGATTGTAGAAGGGCAGGAACGTAGTAATTTCTCAGTTGGAGAGCGTTGTAAAAATAAAAGTCTTCTGGAGGTTGAAAGGTTGTCAAATACACACTGAGCCTAATTGGGTCCTCAGAATGTGCAATTCCCGCTGGCTTGTATGGAGGATGTGGCTGTGGTGTGTGTTTGTGGATGTGCACACACATGTGTGCACACATATTTATATGGACACTTGTCTGCATATTTAGGTGTTTGCATGTCTCTGTATATTTACATGCGCACACTGGTATGTGCATTTACATGTGTACATATAGATGTTTTCCTGAGTAGAATTGGGCAGGTAGGATTGAACTGCATCTCTCAGCACATGTGCTGAGGCTGCTGTAAAATAAGAGGCAGGATGTGTCCTGCACATGAGAGACAGTCCTCATGGCCACTTCTGGGTACTTGCCTCAACCTTGGTCTCCCATGTTGGAGTGGCCCACTGTCTTCTCCAAAGTAGCCCAGAATAAGGACCACAAACCATGGGACTCACCCCGTCCCGCTGGCGAGCACCACAGGACTGGTTAGTGCCTCACGCTGACAGTGGGATTGACACATGCCCATTTTTTGCCATGGTCTGTCCTGGGCAGAACTGGTGAGATCAGATCATTGCTGGGGTCCCTGTGGATCTGCCCATGAGAGTTAGACAAGCTTGCTCTGTGCATGGACACCCCACCTCACCCTGCCCACACTCAGAACCGCTTGTGGGATCATTCCTTCTTTCCATTTGAC
>PVKC010039982.1:0-12427 GCA_004027635.1 Crocidura indochinensis | reverse complement strand
ATAAGAAATATGGTTATACAGAGAAGAAGAAGGTACAGTAGATTAGACAGAGAAGAATAAGATAGATACAAAGAGAAGATATAGATAAGCAGAAAAGAGTTATAAGTTTACTCAGAGAAGATAGAGAATAAGAAGCGTCCCCTTAAATAAAGAGATTAAAGCAACATTTTGGCGTCCGAGAAGGATAAATTAACTCAGCTACATTGTAATGCAACATTTTAACTCAGCTACATTGTAATGCAACAATCATCTAACTCACTAATTCTGTCCTCTGCAGATATTACTTTGCTGGTGAAGCCTCCAGTGAGTTTTTCATTTCACCTACTAAGTTTTTCAATCATATTATTTCTGTTTGAAGTTTTTTTTCATTTCTACTCTCATATCCTCTTGCATCTTGTTGGAAGTCTGTTCCATGGTTTCTTTGAGTTCTTTGAACCTCCTCAACATTTCCTCTCCAAAGTCCTTACAGAGAGGTTCTCTAGGTGGCTGGTACTAGTTTGGTCTTCAGAGCTATCATCTTCCTTCTCTAAGCATGGTGGGGTTCTGCATTTTTTTTTCCCCATTGTGACCTTTGCAGTGTGGTGGATGTTTCTTATGTGTAGTGCTGAGGCTCATTGACTAAAAGAAACGTAGAGTTGTGAAGCAAAGCAGAGCCAGTTCCTCTTGCAGCACAGTGGTCCTGCCTCTTCCACCTCTGGGGCCATGTTTTGGGTTGATCTCTGAACCAAACACTGTGCTGAGCTCCATTTTACCTAAAGGCCAGCTCCTCTCTCTTCTCACCTGAGCTCTGATTTATCTCACAGCTAGCTCATCTCACAGCACTATGGTCCCACCTCTTCCACCTCATTGGCTGAGCTCCATATTTAGCTCAAATTGTCTTTTTTTTATTTCAGGATTAGGGTTGAAGAGGCATGCCAAACTAGGCCTTGTCCCCATACCCAGGCACATCACTATGCCATTAATTGTGACAGCTCTCTCCATGAGGGTTACAGCATGTCACATTTCTAATACAGTGAGTAGGAATAGCAATCAAAAGTTTCACATTTGTTCTCAGCAAGGAGTTTTTAATAAATATGTCATTTCTTTTGAGAACTTGCTAAGGTTAAGAGATATATGTATTCCAAATATTTTCAGATATTTTCTTATTGTTACTTAGATAAAATGCTGGCTCTGTGTGTTAGATGCCATTAAGTCTTCCAGCAGCTGTACAGGATAAAGTCTGTTCTTATAGCAGTTCCCCAGACAGAATCCAGGTATATTTGTCTCTTCACATTTGATAATATATTTCAATTAACTTTTCAGTGATAGGAGGAAGAAGAGAAAACTAGAGCAAGAAAATCCTGCCTGAATGTACTGTTGCAGGACAATAAAAGTCAGAGATCTAAATGTGGACTGTTAAGCAAAGTACTGATTTCACTAATTTATTTAAAATTTAAATCTGTGAACAGTATTTGAAGTCACCTAGAATAGCAACATTCAACACATTATTTTGTCACCTACCTGCTTACAAAAAGATGCCAAATAATGAAAGATGTTAAAATAAAAAATTACTCTAGATGCTGGAGAGATAGCACAGGGGTTAAGGAGCTTGCTCAATTTGATCCCAAATACTGCTTATGTTCATTCCCCCAAGCGCTTCCAGAAGTGATCCCTAAGGAGCAGTTGTTGTTATCCCCAATCTCCCCACACACAACAAAAAATTGTTCTATCCAAAGAAATAATATTAAAGTGAAGGCACTTGCCTTATATGTTTTGGTCATGACCTTGATTTGATCCCTGGCACCACAGATTGCCCTCTCAGGACTATTGGACCATTACCAGGAATTAGGATCAGAGCCAGGAATAGTCCTGATTACTCTGCATGTGTCCCAAACTCTGCATCTCCCACAAAAAAATTCATTCTTACTTTTTTGGGGTTTTATTTTTTGGCTTTTGTTTCTATTGTTTTTTGTTTTGGGGTTACACAGGATGGCACTCAGGGGTTACTCCTGGCTCTACGCACAGAAGTCGCTACTGGAAGGTTCAGGAGACCATATGGGATATCGGGATTTGCCACCGAGGTCTGTCCTGTGTTGGCTACATGCAAGGCAAATGCCTTGCCATTGTGCTATCACTCCAGCCCCTATTTGATTAGCTTTTAATGTAATATAATTCCTCATAGTATTTTGTCAGTTAATAGTGCCTTCCTTATTGTGATAAATGTCCAACTGAGCTAAAATGGTTGGTTAATCTTTAATGTTTATAAAATAGCAAGAACTATTACTATTAATTTATGTATATTAATTTAATTCTCCCAGCAAATTATGAGGTAAGGACTATTTTGATTCCACCTTACACAAAAATACTCCATATATTTAAAAATTGTTCAAGTTACATTTTGACTACGTAGATTCTATAAGCCTAGATATGAAAGTGATTATGTTACTAATGTAGCAGTTTTCTATAAGGTGAAAATAATAACAGTACCTGTACCTCATAATTTCTTTGGAAAATAGAATCATGGATTCAAACAGTTGGCTGTATTTGAACTAAATTGCAAAACTTTGTTCAAGATAAATTCTTTATGTTTGAGATTCCTCATTAAAATGAGCTTTTATAGAGCATTTAAAGAAAAAAATATGTGTATACTGGGTTTTGGGGCCACATATGGTGATGCTCAGGGGTTACTCCTGGCTATGTGCTCAGAAATCACTCTTGGTTTCGGGGGACCATATGGGATACCAGGGGGTTGAACCGTGGTCCGTCCTGGGTCAACCGCATTCAAGGCAAACACCCTACCACTGAGCTATTGCTCTGGGCCCTAAAGAAAATATATTTTAAAAAATTTAGGGGCCCGGGAGATAGCATGGAGGTAAGGCATTTGCCTTTCATGCAGAAGGTCATTGGTTCGAATCCCAGTGCCCCATATGGTCCCCCGTGCCTGCCAGGAGCAATTTCTGAGCATGGAGCCAGGAGTAACCCCTGAGCACTGCCGGGTGTGACCCAAAAATCAAAAAAACAAAACAAACAAAAAAAATTTAGGAATATTTATGGCACATAAGGAGAAATTTAAGAAGTCTATATCTCCTTGATTTAGGCTAAAATCAATTATAATAGCAATAGTTGGTGACAAGTTAATAATAGATTGAGCAGTTAAGTCCCATAAACAATTGAAGTCAGTAAATCAACTCAAACACAGATAATCTCTGTCAAAGATTTTGTTTGTACTAACTTTACTTCATCCCACAATCATTTATAGTATCTGTTTCAGGATAAAGTAGCATAGATTTAAACATGAAAAACTCAAGTTTGTAACTCAACTCAGGTATGTAACTGGTGACTTGTATTGTTTTGGGTCCACACTCAGGTGTGCTCAGGGCTTATTCCTGGTTCTATGCTCAGGAATCACTCGTAGTAGAGCTTAGGGGACAGTATGTAGTTCTGGGGATCAAAACTGGATCAACAGAAAGGCAGAGGGACAGCACATCGATTAAGACTTTTTTTTTGCACGTGGCCAACACAGGACGGACTCTGTTTCGCATCCCACATGGTCCTGAGCCTGCCAGGAGCGACTTCTCAGCCGGAGCCAGGAGTAACTCCTGAGCACTGCCAGATGTGACAAAAAAACAAAAAGCAAAGAAAAACAAAACAAACAGACAAACAAACAAACAAAAACCTGGATCAAACAAATGCAAGGTAAGAGCTTTACCCACTGTACTATTTCTCTGGCCACAGTAACTGGTGTTTTTGTTTTGTTGTGTTTTGGGGCCACGCTCAGGAGTTACTACTGGCTATGAGCTCAGAAATCACTCCTGATTTGGGGGACCATATGGGACACTGGTATAAAACCCAGATCTGTCCTGGGTCATCCACATGCAAGGCAAATGCCCTACTGCTCTGCTATAGCTCCAACCCCAGTAACTGGTGATTTTTACTTTACATAAATGATCTAAAGGTTCTGTAAAAGATAGCAGCAGTAAACTCTTGGCTGAATAATACAACTGGTTAAGCAAAAGAATTAAGGAAAATAATTTTTTTCATTAGAACCCCCAGTGAATTGCTACCCAACTTTGGTTCACAGTCATAAGCTGGATAAATGTGTTTTTGTTTTAAGTCTACCTAGTTGAAAAGATAATACCATGAATAAGGCACTTTGCTTGCATGCTTCTGACACAGGTCCAGTTCTCATCACCCCAGATGGTCCCCCAAACCTGGCAGGAGTGATCCCTAAGTGCAGAGTAAGGAGTAACCTCTGAGCAGAACCAGATGTAGCCCAAAACCCCACCCTCGCCGCCCCCACACCGGTATAGAATGCTTTGTTAAAATTTACTGAGTATGGGGGCAGGGTAAAAAAAATTGTACTGAGTATGCATAGTATTTTATGCATACCCCTCTTTGACCTCTAGTTTTGTCAGGGTCCTTAGACTTCGCTCTCTTTCCATTTTGACAGGTTTCATTAGTTGTTTTTGTTTTTAACTGACTTCCTAACTGAACACTTTTCAGGCTCTCTGAAATTACTAAAATTTGGGATTAAGGCTTTCCAAGACTGCAAGAATTTGGTCATCCATATTCCTATTGTTCTGAAAATTTCTAGTCCTATTTGCTATTAAAAAAAATTCCTGCACTAGAAAATTCCAGAGGCATAAATGCTCTTTGTGTATTAATTTATTCTGTCATTTTTATATTCAAAATCATTTCTTTGCCAAGTAAAAGGAATATATATGTGATGCTACGAGAACTTGTACATTCCTCTATCTTTAGATAGTAAAAAGAATCAAGATGTTTCCTAGAAAATTTCCTAAATACTCAAAAACTTTGCTTTATTTCCTTTTTGTTTTTCTCAAATATCTCTCCTTGACCCCAGTTCAGTAGTCAGGATTAAACCTCAATCCTTGGCATTGCATATGAATGAGTTGCCAATGTATATAGATACCCCACACTAACATACGTAAAAGTACATATACACGATACAAATGATATCTGCACATGTATGCATATATTTGTCACTAAGTCCTACTATAAAGAACTGTGACACTTGCAAGAATTCAACTTAAATGTTGGCAAATTGGTTTTCTAATTAAGTCACTGCATGTTGTTTTCTCAGCAGCTCTGCTCTCATGAATCCCTTTCTCTCCTGAATCCCACGCACCATCCAGAGTTTGTTCCCTTCCTTCCCACTGTGCCATCCTTTATCAACCGGATCAGTCAAATCAACCCTTGCAGTGTTCTTAAAAGCACCATATGCCCAACAGAAGAGCACTTGAATTACTCTGTATACCAGAACCTGCTGTACATCACAACAGATTATCAACAGAGATCCAAAAGTAGGACATTACGTGTTCTTATAAACCACCAGAAACTGTCACTTGAGAGCACTTCTTGGTCCATTTATGATATTTCTCAGAATTTTATTTCTACCAACTATATCTGTCAGGTGCTTAAATGCAAATTACTGCTTACCTAATACTAGCCATCCTGCTTTTCTCTTTATAGGCACCGTGTCTGTTTTTAAAGAGACAGTATATGTGAGCAAGCTGACTTCTCCACAATTAAAAAAAGAAAAAGAAAGTAGAAAAAGAAGGGGGAAAAGTCAGCTCAATCTCTGGCACCACATATGGTTCCCTGAAGTTATCTCTGAGCACAAAGCCAAGCTCTTGCAAACATCCTAATGTTACCCAACCATCCCCCCTCCACCCCACCAAAAAAAATTCTATGTGACATTTTTGGCCTCACAAATAAAAAGAGGCAGTGATAGAGCAAAGCTGACTTGTTGAATAATTTAATCAAATAATGTAATTTTTAATGCATAAATATTCATGATAGTTTTTTAAGGATCCACCCGGGTTGTGCTGATATGTGCGTGGAGGGCAGGGATGATCCTTGGCCAGGCAGTGTGGGCCTGACAGGCGTAGCATAAAAGTGACTCAGAAAGTGACTCACAAAGCTTTAACCAACATTTCTTGGGGCACTCATGTGATATCAGGGATCAAAGTCTAAGATTTGCACTTGCTATATATATATATATATTATATATATTTATTTATAAATATATTATATAAATATATATATTATAAATATATTATAAATATATATTATATATATTTATTTATAAATATATATATTATATATATTTATATATAAAATCTACCACTAATGCTATCATTTTATGTATATTTATATATATATATAAAATCTACCACTAATGCTATCATTTTTAGTCAAACATTTTTATCTTTATTTAAACACTGTGATTATAAACATGACTGCAGTTGAGTTTCAATCACAAAAAAGAAACCCCCCCTTCACAGTGCAACATTCCCACCACCAAAGCACCCCATCTCCCTCCACCCACATCCCCTGCTCGTCAAACATTTTTTATTAAATCTCATGTTAATGTTTACGTTCAAAGCTCCACTTTGCAAATAATTTTAACTTATTATACTTTTTTAAATCTCCAGGCTTACAAATCAAATCTTATTTCATAGCCATCTGATTGACTCAAGAAGGTTCTATTTGATCCCCACATTAAATAGTTTAAGATCAGCATAAGTGGGCAAGCTTCCCTTTACCCTTACCTGCCTCAAAAAGGAAGCCTTTGAAAGGATACAGTAGTGTAAACCATAGTGTTTGACAGAGGAAAAAAGGAAAAGGTGCCTGCTAAAGAGTCAGGTTATGGGGAGAAGCTGAGGACATTGGTTGAAAGAAGTGAACACTGGTGAAGGGTAGGGTGTGGGAATATTACATGCCTGAAACTCAGTTATAAAAAAAACTTTGTAATTCACAGTAATCAGTTATAAGAGGATATAAAACTGATAAATTGTATATTAATATGCTGGTCCTACAAATGATAAGTAAGATAAGATAGTAAAACCTACTAAAATACAGTTAGACCTGCTATAAAACATAGCAGGGGAGAAGAAAACTTACAGGGTGATACCAAAGTTTAAAGTGAGGATCAGAAATGATCACGTGGAGTAATCTTGGGATGTTGCAAATGAACAAATATGGTAGCTGACTTACTTAAATGAGAGTAAAGACAGAAAATGATAACCTTATAGATACATTCTTTACCTTTTTTATTCTGAAAAAAGATAAACATTATTTCCACAGGAATAAATAAAATGGATATGAATCATAGGATCTAAATAGATATTAATAAGTATCCTTCCAATAATATAAAATTACAAAGATTAAGTTAAACCCTTAACATTAATCACATAAAATTGTTTTCTAAGGGTATTTATTTTTAGGCATTTTGCTTTGTGAGATATTAAAGACTTGGTTACAAATGTTAATACCAAGATTCTTATGATAATATTGTTCTCCTTTAATATTATAAAAAAAAATAACTGATTAAGAGCTGAAAGGCCTAGATTTGAGTTCCACTATGCTCATGCATAAGATACATTCTTACTTATGTTGATACTATTCCCTGTCTTTGTGCATCAAATACTCTGTAAAATATACATATAAAATAAATGTGTTCATACATAAAGTTTTTGGTGTATTGTAGTATATGAAAAAGTTTCCATAAGATTATTCTTGGATTTGTTGTATATAAAAATATTTCCTTAGGATTGTGTGTTCTGTGACTATTGCCCCACCTAGACCTTTCAGGCGGGAGCGCTGTGGACTGAGCAATAAATAGCGTTATGGACAGGGGAGAGGGGCCTTTTGCAAAAAACTGCTTGCAGGCTGCAAGAGGATTCTCTCGCTCTCTCTTTGCCCAATATTTTACAACCTAACCTTCTTGTCTGTGGATTATTATTTGTGCAGATAAATATCACCAAGTTCTACCCCCGAAAGGGGATAAGGGGATGGGAAGTAATTTCTCAGTCTGGGGACTGTTCGTGGATTCACAAATACCCAACAAAGGATTTAACAGCTCAGATACATTACAGTGTATAAGAAATTTAATTTAATTTAAATTTAAATAAGTTGCTACATGACATTACAGGTGAAATATAGAGTCAAAACACTTTCTTATACCTTAACCTCCCAATGAACCAATGTTTTTTTTTTAAAGGGGGTATAACTGTAACTGGCAATCTCAGATTAATAGCACATTTTATTTTGGTTTCCAGGGGTAATTTTAGATTTCATCCAATATTTTTGTTGTTTTGTTTTTGTGTTTTGCACGGTACACCCAGCGATGCTCAGGGATTACTCCTGCTATGCACTCAGAAATTGCTCCTGACTTGGGGAACCATATGGGATGAAGGAGAATCGAACCGTGGTTTGTCCTAGGTCAGCCGCATGCAAGGCCCTACTGTTGCGCCACTGCTCTGGCCCCAAGATTTTATTTCATTTTTATTTAGGCATTCTGAATTATGATACTGTTGATAGTAGTAGTTTTTGAGGCATACAATATTCCATCCAAAGTGTCAATGTCTGTATGATAATGTCTCCAGTTTTTCTACCATGCATCATTATCTTGACAGACTCTGTTCTACAGGTTAAGTCTTAGAGATTTTAAAAGTAAGACATGCCTTCTTTCCTGTGAGAGGGAAAGGCAGGATCAGTAGATGTCAACACCTAAATATTTCAGGGAAACAAACCTGCTCAGATACCCAAATGAAATTTTTATGTAAAAAGAATTACCAAAAAAAAAAAGAAGAAGCAAGGATGAGGCCAGACAGATAATACAGCAGGCAAAATACTTGTCTTGCATACTGCAAACCTAGGTTGGATGCTTGGCATCCTATATGGTCCCTCAAGCACTGCAGAAGTGATTTCTGAGTGTAAATCCAGAACTAACCCCTGAATATTGCAGGATATGGCCTGAAAACAAACACAAGTTAGAATGATCACTATCTGTATACTCTAAGTAGATTTTAGAAATCTAATTTTCTAGGATCGTGGTGTCTTTTCTAGAAACTTATTCTGTAAATAAGCTGTAGACCCCCACCCAATCCTTCCCACTCCAGGCCCCCATCTCCTGCCACCTCTCTTCCATAAGATTTCATCAAAGGACTGGACTGCTAAACTACTTCTTTAGAGCTTCATAAGTCTGGATTCTGGGTGTGAATTTGTTTTCCTAGATTGATATTCCTATTTATATAGGAGCTGAAAAGTAGAAAGAGAAAACATGGCAATTGGAAGGTTTTCTGGTGGATGCCAATATGCAATTGGAAGGTTTTCTGGTGGATGACCCTAGAAGTGTAAAGAGGCCACTGCAGTAGTAGGGGCTTCATGTTTTGTGCTCCCCATTAGCTTCTGACATCCTGGATGCTGAAAGGCAGTGGAAGTGGTGGTGATGGTGATTTCCACCCAGTCATCTAATCTCCGAGACACAGCTACAGCAGTGTGCCTAGGCATCTCAGAGTTTCTTTGTAGATTCCTGATTTCTTCCATTTCTAGTTGCAGTAGCATAACTAGGAGCACAGTTCTGTAAAATTCAGGGAGAAATTCTAGAGATAGTCTGCTCCCCAAAGTTTTCTAGCCTCTTTGAAAACACCAAATTCCTTCATAGTCTCAGATATTTTCTGCAGAAACTATCTAAAGCAGACTCTATCTTATGACCTACATGCTGATTGATGGTAAAGGTTCATTCATATGCCCATTAAAATTAGTAATGGCTGCCTTAAGGCAAAGCATTTAAAAGAACTTTGAGAATAAAGTTCAAACCCATACATAGAAAATATTTTTTATACCCAGCATAGAAGCATTATACATTTGCTATCTTAATGTACATCAGCCTCACTTAATACATTACTCTGTAGGGGGTATGTGTGGGATGTATGTATGGAAGAATAAGTACAAAATTTAAAGGGCTAGGTAAAAATCTCAAATTTTCATTCAAACAGAGATATACTTAAAATGAACTAGACATACCAAGTTAATGACTGTAGAGGAAAATATTATATTTATTTACAGAAATGCTAATTGATCTACATGCAAGTTGCAATTATTATACTGGAAATAGGAGAAGTTCTTTCAATACAGTCTCAGTAATATAAATTCAGTCTTCTAGAATACAAAGATTTGGCCATTTTGTTCTCTGAACTTGCTCAATTACTCTGCTTGAAATGATTTTAAGGGATTAATTTTAAAGCAACTTTAAACTGAAAATCAAACTATTTAAGAAGAATATAACAAGGACAGCAAAACATAATTCTGTTCCAGTTACTTTGTAATTATTTACCTTGATAAGGTAGGTTGTCTAGGAGTCTGTACGGCAATCATTTTTTTTTCCCCTGAAAGTGTTAATACTTCAGTCATTTAAGCTTCCTAATTTGATGCTTTTTGGTTAAGAAGGAAACCTTAAGTGAGGAAAGGAAATGCTGAGAGGAAATTACTTGAACAGAACTTAATAGTTTTGTGATATGAAGCTGTGATCACATTTTTTTCACAGTATGAGTCAGTCATATAAATGTTTGGTTTACTTAGTTTCTTAATTTGATATGAAACTAAACGAGGCCAAACTTGTCAGCAAAATGTTATTTTTCATGAGTTAAACTATATTGATTACATTATTAATATACTATCCCATGCTTGCAAGTGAAACTGATTTAAATGGACTTTTGGTCAGCCTAAAGCTCATTTTTAAAGATATATTTTAAATGAATTACTGGTCTGTGTTATAATTTAAAAAACCCTGACTCCTACATGGGGATTTGAAGATCATGGTTATAGTTACTATTAATGTCAACACAATGTAAGTAGGGTTCATTATCAAACTCTCTGGGGATTTCTAAAGTGATTATATTCTCTTTGTAATCCACAAAAAAGGAGCTCTTCAAAAGATAGCAATGAGATGAGATGAGATGGGAACCATCTGGTTCACTTGTAAATTGTATCCTTATTTTTATGGTATGCCTTTGTTGTTCTGCTTATTAATATAGCCAAGAATCAAATTCAAGAAGGTTTATTTTTATCATTTTTTCTTGTGAAAATAAAATATAAAACACCAGTTTTTGGAGTAGCATTCTACCTAATCTTTGGCAAAGATTCTTATCAAACTAAATTCCTCATGCCAACTTTTTAAATAGAATCAAGTGTATTCCCTAACAATTTCATGCTATAAGAAAATTAATGGTCCAAAATAAGTTCTCTTTTTGAATCTTTTTGAAATTTTTTCCTACCTTTTTTATTTTTTCCTGTACTCACATATTATTCTCCTCAAACATACAGAATATGGATCGCACACTTGATCCTTGGAAAGCTCCCACCAAGAATGTCATCTGACTCCAGTATTGTAGTGATAGAAGACCAACTACTGACAAACAAACAAACAAATTTTGCTTAGGATAATAAATGCAAACCAATGTTGCTAGATATGGTTGTAGCAATTTAAAACCAAAGAAGCCCAGTGTTTCTTTGCATGCCTTTGGATCATGGTAGTCTGTTTTTAAATGTAGAACATGGGGAGGGTGGGCAAGCACACTGAGTCCCTACAACTTGAAGAAGCTCGTTTGGTAAAACTCCCAAATAAGTAAAGAGTAACATATGGCATGGGATTTTAAAAAATATATATTACATTATCATGATTAATAAAGTTGTTCATAATATGTAATATTCTAGCACCAGTCCCATCACCTCACTAGCATCAGCTTCCCTCTACCATTGTACTCTGGTTCATCCAACCCTGCCCACTCCCTACGACTGGCACTATTATTGTTAGAGACATTTTAAAATCTGGTTGTTGTTCTTTAAAAAACGTTCTCTTGCTTTTGGTGCTGTTGACCCTATGATTTGGATATATAGACATACTATCCCTCTACACCCTTTTGCCCAAGACCCTTGACTCCTGCCCACTGTTATAGAAAAGTAGACAGGGAAGGAAGGATATCATGCGGGAGTAAGAAAAGGTAGATGAGAAGTAACAGGCATGGGTTCTTTGAAAAAGAAGATAATATTTCAGTTAAGTCAGACACTTGATTTCTTACCCCTTAAACTAAACTTTCCCTCAAAAGAATAAATTTAATTTTCTTTCAAAGGTGCTCCAGTGCCATTCCATTCCTTATTTCTCTCTACATTGACTTATGTAAAAATTTCTAAAATTTCCTTTTTTTGTTTTGTTTTTTTGTTTTGGGGCCACACACATTGGTAGTGTTCAGGACATAATCCTGACTCTAAATCAGGATCACTTCTGGTATTTCCTAGAAGAAAGGTTTTTTTATTTGGTCTGTTTGTTTTGTTTGTTTGTTTGTTTGTTTGTTTTTTGTGGTGCTATGGATTGAACCTGATCAGTTCTATGCAAGGCAAGTGCCTTAACCCTTGTACTAGATCTGTTGATCAAGTTTCTGTTCCAGCACCTACCACCTACCACCCTACACCCAGAATTTGAAAACAGTGTAACACAATAGCCAAGGGCCTGGGTTTGGGAGTCAGAAGAAGCTGGATTAGAACTAATACATCATGCTCTGGATCAAGTCATTTCTTCCTGGTCTGTCTGTCTATCTGTCTGTCTGTCTCTCTCAAACACACACACACACACACACACACA
>PVKC010039981.1:0-12399 GCA_004027635.1 Crocidura indochinensis | reverse complement strand
ATCATACATGCTTTTTGTCTCAAGTTTCTAAGTGTGGGGCAACTTTTATTTATAAAGCAATAAATAACATACAATATGGTGTATTTTTCTATAAACACATATATCTAATAATGTTTGACTTTTAAATACTTTTAGTTTTGCCTTAAAAATCTGCAAAATGGAGCCCGAGAGATAGCATGGAGGTAGGGGTTTGCCTTGCATGCAGAAGGACCGTGGTTCGAATCCCAGCAACCCATATGGTCTCCTGAACCTGCCAGGAGCGATTTCTGAGTGTAGAGTCAGGAGTAACCCCTGAGCGCTGCCGAGTGTGACTCCCCCCAAATCTGCAAAATATTTCTCCTGTGTTCACTTGTCCACCGGTAGAAACAGTTTGAAAACCATTGATTTAAGTAACTTCCAGTTTTTGAGATAATCAGAAAATAGTAATTGTTACAGTAAAATGTAATTCCATTAGTAGGACAAGGTTCCTGAGAGTTTGCTACTGCTATCAGATACATGAAAGACAGAACAGAGAGAGCCTGTACTTCTAAGGTCTTGAACAGGTATTGAATAGGCCATAGTAAGGTAAAGGAATTACTTTCTTTAATTTGATGTAAGATGGTGAATACGCTAGAGCTGGGTAAATGTACTTGTTAGTATAATAATTTCAGTCGCTTTCTAGAATTCTGTTTTAATGCTTAATTATAAGACTAAAAGTAGGCAACCACAACCATGTTAGAGACCCATGTAGATAATTGCCTCAGTTCCAAGGCTCTCAGCAGAATTACAGGCAGAGCACCTCTGAACTGCAGCTATTGTCCCCAGATTCTGTGTCTGCCTCTTCCCCTTTCACCATTCTCCTCCCTTCCTTTGGCTGAGCTTTGTTAGGTTCTGCCATTGTGGCTGGAAGAACAAAGTGGACTAAGCCTCTCTTTGTTGAAATTCAATGCTATGTTATACATACCAGGTCTCCTTTGAATACAGCGTCCATTCAAAGGCTCTTACGTAACCAGATCCCATAAGCAGGGAGCCATCTTTTTTTTTCAGCTTGGCTGTTTTGGGGCCCATCCTTTGACTTGACCCACCTTCCTCACATGACTTTGAGAACTATCAGGTAAGCGAGCCATCTTTTACATGAAAACAATTTTTCATGGTTGTAGTACACCACACAATCCAAGAACCTTAAACAGAATTAATTTACAAATCCGTTCAACTATTAAACCCATGGGAGCCTTGCCAGTGGTGGAAAGTTAACACTATTTTTCAATGACAAGCTGTACTGAGCTCAGTGTTCCTATTAGGTTTCCCTTGTGATCGTCTTCATTTGAAGGTGGTGGAGCCCCTTTCCCTTTTCTGGGGGACACTCCTACTGGTGAAAGACTGGCCCCCAACTCTTGCTTCATTTAAAGGACCTTCATTTTTTTTACTTCCATAAAACGATGTATGAAAATGGCAATGAGGCTCTAAAGAAAGCCCAGTCTTTTGAAAAACCACAGGTTTAGAGAATGGTGCTATGAGGCCAAGGTCAAAAGATCATGGGGTCAGGGTTTCTTTGCTAAAGGACAAAGTGCTCTGTGACAATGACTCAGTGCAAAGTTGTCACTAACATAGATTAAAAGTAAACAATGCTACACAAAGCTGTCCAGGCTGGCAGTGATCAGTAAATGTCTGACTGGCTCTGGCGACCTAAATCCAGGCCTGCCTGCATCACTTACACTGTGGTGCAGGTGGTTTCCTACAGGTGCATCAAGCTTCCAAACTGCCATTTGCCTTTCTGCAAGTTGTGGAAAACCATCATGACTCCCTCTGAATCAAGCTTATCAAAAGGCGTTATTAAGTATAAAAATTTTGCTGTCCTAATCTTAATAATCACTTATGCCTTATGTCTCTTCCAAACCAAAATCTTTGCCTTGCAACACATTTTATGAACATATCAACTCCCCTGAAAAAATAGGTCATTTATTAGATTTTCATTGTTTTGATTTTTTGTTTCTGTTTTTGTTTGTTTTTTGCCAGACCTGGTGGAGCTCAGGGGCTACTCCTGGCTCTGCACTCAGAAATTGCTCCTGGCTAGGGGTACCATATTGGATTGTATGGGATGCTGGGATCAAACCCAGGCCCTTCCTGGGTCAGCCTTATGCAAGGCAAACACCCTACCTCTTTGCTATTGTTCTGAGCCCCCATGTTGTGTTCTTTATAAAATCGAACTCAATGATTTGGAGATGTAGAACCTTAATAAATATTGTTTAAAATGTTCTAAATATAGTGAGTCTTCAGGGAAAGGTTTGTACACATAATCCCTCTACTTAGGATCCCAAGAGATTATCAGACACTTTTTGAATGTGCTATAAATAATTTATAATAGTAACAATAACACAATGAAGATTATAATTATGGCTAACGATTACTCCTACTTCAAATTTCCCAAAACAGGGCTATAATTTTTAGCAACACATGCAATTTATTTATGCAGGATTTAGGATGCTATGCAGGATTAAGCAAATTAGCCATATGTTACATTGTACAAAAAATCACTAAACAAATGAATCCATGTGCTCAGCATCTTTTAAAAGATTGTTTCTAGGAGTTTTTTTGGTTATCATGTTATAGACTGAAATAAATTAAGTCTTCTTTTCTTTTCTTTTCTTTTTGTTTTCTTTTTTGTTTTTTTTTTTGTTTGTTTTTTGTTTTTGGGTCACACCCGGCAGTACTCAGGTGTTATTCTGGCTCCATGCTCAGAAATTGCTCCTGGTAAACACGGGGGACCATATAAGACGCTGGGATTCGAATCGATGACTTTCTGCATAAAAGGCAAATGCCTTACCTCCATGCTATCTCTCCGGCCCCTAGTCTTCTTTTCTTTATAAATTTAGTTAATTCTCTTTCAAGGTTTCTGGCATAGTAAGCAGACAATTTTACATTCATTTCCTAAACTATCTAATGCCTATAACAAAGCGGGGGAAAACAATTCTTGTGATCTGAATTCTGAGCTCTGGGATTTCCTTTGGCTGCTCCATTTTAATTGTTTCCAGTGTGGGAGAACAAAGCACTAGTTTGGAGGAAAGAAACACAGATCATAGACAGTAAGTGTATGTTAGCTGCCGGATATGTAGACTGATGTTGGGCCACAGATATACAAAGTCTAGATTGTGAGTCACAAACTAGTATTTTGTAATATGAATCAATGTTCCTTAGAAAGTGACAATAAGATCTTGGGCAGAGGTGAAGAAACACACGACTTCCCTGCTAAAATAGAAATTTCTAGCATTGTAAAGGGAACCTGCAATGGTGAACCCAGCATCTCAACCACACAGTCCCTTCCACTCCCTTTACTTTTTCTTTAAGAGAAATCCTTTAAGGTCATTTCTCCAGCCTGTGCAAACACTTGCATGTGAGCAAACATGCCACCTTTAATACTTTAATACTCTGGCATGTTTACTTGTTTTTTAAAACATAAACGCACATGTTAAAAATCACCGTTAGGGCCAGAGAGATAGCCCAGCAGTAGGGTGTTTGCCTTGCTCACGGCCAACCCAGAATGGATGGTGGTTCGATTCCTATATGGTCCCGTCAGCCTGCCAGGGGTATTTCTGAGCTCAGAGCCAGGAGTAACCTCTGAGCCCCACCGGGTATGATTCAAAAATCAAAAATCAAATCAAATCAAATCAAATAAAAATCTGGGGCAGGAGTGGTGGCACAGCAGTAGGGCCTTTGCTTGCACTTGGCTGACCTAGGACAGACCTCGGTTCGATCCCCCAGTGTCCCGCTCCTGAGCCAGGGGCGGTTTCTGAGTGCATAGCCAGGAGTAATCCTTGAATGTCTCTGGGTGTGCCCCCCAAAAAACACCTTTAATCACATCTCTGCAAAAGATTTGAGGGTTACAGATGCTTTTCAAAATTCTTTTTTGTTTGTTTGTTTTTGTTTTTTGATTGGGGGGGGGTTCACACCTGGCAGTGCTCAGGGGTTACTCCTGGTTCTACACTCAGAAATCGCTCCTGGCAGGCCCAGGGGACCTTATGGGATGCAGGGATTTGAACCACCATCCTTCTGCATGCAAGGCAAATGCCCTACCTACATGCTATCTCTCCTGCCCTAAAAGTTCTTTTTCTTAAAAACACTTATATATTTATTTCGTTTTTTGGGTCATACTCGGCAGTGCTCAGGGGTTACTCCTGGCTCTGTACTCAAAAATCTCTTCTGGCAGGCAAGGGGATTTTGTGGGATGCCGGAAATAGAACTGGGTCCGTCCCAGGTCGGCCACATGCAAGGCAAATGCCCTACTCCTGTGCTATCGCTCTGGCCTCTAAAACTCCTTCATGATAAAGTTGGAGAGAAAGTACAGTGGATAAAACACTTGCCTTGCATGAGGCTAACCTTGGTACCACATTTAGTCCCCCAAGCCATGAGTGCAGAGCCAGGTATAAGCCCCAAAACAGTGAGGTGTGGTCAAGACATATATACAGGTATAATGCATTCTTATTATTTTAATAATATCCTTTTTTTCTTAAGTCAAATTAAGAAGAATATATAAGTCAAATTAAGAAGATAGAATGCATCCTTATTATTTTTTAATAATATCTTTATCATTTTTTCTTACATTGAATTAAGAAGAATAGGAGGGGCCAGAGAGACAGCATGGAGGTAAGGCGTTTGCCTTGCGTGCAGAAGGTTGGTGGTTCGAATCTCAGCAACCCATGGGGTCCCCTGAGCCTGCCAGGAGCGATTTTCTGAGCATAGAACCAGGAGTAACCCCTGAGCACCGCCGGATGTGACCCAAAAACCAAAACAAAACAAAACAAAAAGAAGAACATGAAAGAGCAAGTTATTTCCGGGACCTGAATGGATGCACCCACCCCAGATGGAATGGAATGACTGAGTGGTAGCCTTCTGGCTCACTGTCTTCTTCCTGCCATCCTGACTCATCTTCTTGTTGCTAGTTCTATTGCTGAGCCTGAGTATATGAGGCTCCAGGCATTAAATTCTTCTCTGCAACACACCCATATCCCATTCTGGCCCAACTCATTCTGTAAGGGTTTATCTTTGCTAAGGTTCGATGAAAGAGGTACAGCAGAAATGAGTCCCATTTTATAGACAGGATTTTGAGATTCAGAAAGGCTAGAGACTGGGCGCCTACTATTTGCACACACCCCTGATTCTGTGAAGTGCAGGTCTGCCACTCGAATTTGCTACTTCTCAGAACCAGGGCAAGTGTGATTTAACTGCAAAGCTTGAGCAACTTATTGTGCTGTACATGAATAACTTATTCTGTAGCAGATGGGCACATCTGAATTAATTTATTATTATTATTATTGTTATTTTTATTGTGGTTATTTTGGTCATCACACTCAACACTGCTCAAGGATCACTTCTGTCAATGCTTGCAGGACCACATGTAATGCTGAGGATTTGAACCCATGTCATCCCTTGCAAGATAAATGCCCTACTCACTGTACTATTTATTCAGTCCAGAAATTTAAGGTAAGGTGTTTGCCTTTCATGCAGAAGGTCATCTGTTCCCGGCGTCCCATATGGTCCACTGTGCCTGCCAGGAGCAATTTCTGAGCATGAAGCCAAGAGTAATCCCTGAGCACTGCCAGGTGTGACCCAAAAACCACACACACACACACACACACACACACACACAAACGAAAAATACAAGCGCAGGAAAGCTGCCTATTATAACTCCAGTGTAGACCACAAGGTCACCTGATCACAGATAATTATGTAATGTGCTCTAACTTTTTTTAAAGGGATCCTGAAGTTCTTTGCAATCTTTAGTCTTCCCTAGAAACTGCAGCCACCAAGGTCAGGCTGTGCAGTTTCAATGAGGACAAGATAGGCCCTGCACATGGAAGATACCTCACTAAAACTCAGAGGAAGGCTTTCCAGTTTCTTAATGCAAAGCATGAGTTTGCACTCCCATGCAAGAGGACTACTTGACAAATAAACTGAATAAAATAAAATAAAATGGAAAATACTCAAAAGAAAACTCATTGCACTATTTCCAAAGGCCCATCCATCAACAATGTATCTCTTGCTGGTTAATGGCCAAGAGGAATCAGAAGCCTGAAGTTAGAAAGGCCTGAAGATAGGAACAAAATGGTCTGGATTTTGGAAGGAAAAAAAGGCAAATAACTGCCTAAAAAGAGAGCAGGAGCTACTGCTAAAACTCCCACATAGGTAGCCCATAGCAATAGATTGTGAAGCCCTTGACAATTTCTGTTCCCAAGTTGTTCAGATCTGCTAAGTTGCCAGATTTAAATTTTAAATAAAGATCTATTAAAAATGACATTAACAGAAGCCTGAGATAAAGCCGCTATAGTCTGAAAGTGGAATAAACTACTTTTATACTATGAAAAGCATTAAGCACTCATATGACATGTATATTTAAAGACATCTACCATTTAAAGACATGTACTTGAGAAACACCACTGTCCAGGCAAGTGGAAGGAAAGATAAACAAATTGAACTACACTAAAATGAGAAGCTTCTGCACTTCAAAGGAAACAGTGACTAGGATAAAAAGGCCACCCACGGAATGGAAGAAACTATTCATCCAATTCCTATCAGAGAAGGCGCTGATATCTAAGATATACAAGGTAGTGACAGAACTTAACAAGAAAAAAACATCTAAGCCCATAAAAAATGGGGAGAAGAAATGAACAGATACTTCCTTAAAGAATACAGATGGCCAAAAGGCACATGAAAAATATTCCATATCACTAAACATCAGGGAGATGCAAATCAAAACAACAATGAAGTATCATTTTATGCCACAGAGACTGGTACACATCACAAAGAACAAGAAAAACCAGCGCTGGCATGGATGTGGGGAGAAAGGAACTCTCATTCACTGCTGTTAGTAATGCTTTCTAATCCAGCCATTTTGGAAAATATGGATATTCCCCAAGAACTGGAAACTGAGCTCCCACTTAATCCAGCAACACCACTTCTAGGGATATTGCCCAGGAACACGAAAACACAATAAAAACCACAATGCCTATGTTCATTGCAGCGCTATTTACAATAGCCAGAATATGGAAACAACCCAGATGCCCGACAACAGATAAGTGGCTAAAGAAACTGTTACGTCTACCCAACAGAATACTTTGCAGCTGCTAGGAAAAATGAAGTCATAAATTTGCCTATGCATGGATGGACATGTAGATTATAATGCTGAGTGAATGAGTCAGAGGGAGAGGGATAGACATAGCATAGTCTCACTCTATGGGATTTAAGAAAAATAAAAGATAGTTAAAGATAGTATAGTAATAATATCCCAGGACAATAGAGATGAGGGCCGGAAGAACCAGCCTATGTTATGAAGCTTACCATAAAGAGCATTGAGCGTAGTTAGAGCACTAACTGCATTGACAACTATCATAACAATGATAGTGAGAGCAGTAGAAAGCCTGTCCTGAAGACAAGTGGGAGGTGAGGAGTAGAAGAGGGAAATGGGGAATATTGGTGGCAGGAAAGTTACACTGGTGAAGGATGGTGTACAGTCTATGACTGAAATTCAGCTATAAACACTTCTGTAGCCACCGTGATTAAATAAAGAAATTATAATTTTTTTTTGGTTTTTGGGTCACACCCGGCAGTGCTCAGGGGTTACTCCTGGCTCCATACTCAGAAATTGCTCCTGGCAGGCACGGGGGACCATATGGGGCACCGGGATTTGAACCGATGACCTTTTGCATGAAAGACAAATGCCGTACCTCCATGCTCTCTCCCGGGCCCCGTAAATAAAGAAATTATTTTAAAAAAAAAGACATACTTGAAAGGATACTATCAAGAAAGTGCAAAGTCAATCTTCAGAACGATAGAAAATATGGACCAGAGCAGTGGCGCTAGAGGTAAGGCATCTGCTTTGCAAGTGCTAGCCTAGGACGGACCAAGGTTCGACCCCCCAGTGTCCCATATGGTTCCCCCAAGACAGGAATGATTTCTGAGCCCATAGCCAGGAGTAACCCCTGAGCATCAACAGGTGTGCCCCCCCCCCAAAAAAAAACCAAAAAAACAAATCAGAATGATAGAAAATATTTTTAAACAAAAGGTCAATAGAAAGAACACTTACCAGATATAAAGACATCTTGGGGGAAAAAGAGGTAGTAATGGGGTTACTTAGCTTGCATGTAGTAAGTTTGGGTTCGATCTCCAGCACTATATATGTTTCCTTAAGTACCACTAAACATGACATCTAAGCACAGACCCTGGCATAGGCCCTGAGCACCATCAGTGAGTCTTCACCCCATTTCTCACAATACATACAAATATGTTGTAGAATTATCCTGTGTCAGAGACGTGGCTCAGATCTAATGTAACTCCTTTCTATAAGACATATCAGCCAATTAAAAATGAATAAAAAATTTAAGTAGCCATGTATGCAAAAAAAAAAGGTATCCAGATGGTAATAAGGATATGACAGGTGTTTGACATAATCAGTTATTGGAGAAGTACACATTAAAACTTCAGATTCATTAGGGTTTATATAAATGCATAAGATATAACAATAATACACTAGGGCTGGAGAGATAGCACAACGGTAGAGCGTTTGCCTTGCAAGCAGTCGATTCAGAATGGATGGTGATTTGAATCCCAGCACCCCATATGGTCCCCCATGCCTGCCAAGAGCGATTTCTGAGCACAGAGCTAGGAGTAACCCCTGAGTGCTGCTGGATATGACCCCCCAAAAGATATAACAATAATAATAAAGGTGACAATAATAATTTTTGACTGGATTTGGAGAAATGTGAGTTCTCATGTATTTCTGATGAGAACATAAAATAGTACATCTATTTTAGAAAAAGTTTATTTCTCAAAATATTAATCATGGTTAGCCTATGGCCAATAAATTCCACTCCTAGATATCCATCTAAGAGAAATGAACTTGTGTGTGCACGTTCATAGCAGCATTATTCATCAGAGCTCCACAGTGGAAAGAATCCAAAATGTACACCATTATAAGAATGGATAAAGAAATGGTGGCATCCACACAATGGAATATTATTTAGCTATAAAATAGAACGATGTGCTGTTACATGCTGCAGCATGTATGAACTCTGTAAATATTATGCTAGTATTAAAATGCCAAACCAGGCATTGTACCCACAGCCTCGTTTGAATCCTGGCACCCCATATCATTCCTTCAGCAGAAGTTGCCCTTGAGCACAGAAGTAGGTGTGGATCCTGAGCGTCTCCAGGTAGGCTCCTTCTCCAAAGCCAAACCCCAAAACTCCGTATTCCGTGTTTACCCTTATGAGAAATGTCGTAAGTCAAATCAGAACAGCTAGAAAGCAGATTAGTGGTTGCCAGGAAAAGGGTGGGTGAGCTGGGGAGTGTCCACTAATGGATACGTTCTTATTGGAATGACAGATATGTTCTGGAATTACCTACTAATGACCGCTGAATAACCAAACCCAATCAAAATGACTCAGTTGCATAATTTAAGACTAAGTTCTATAGTGTGTGAATTATAGTTCCATAGAAAAATGACTAAAGCAGAAGTTTCAAGTATTAATCCACTAGAATTCAGAATTGGTTATCCTTTTGGTTGGTTGGTTAATTTCTTTTGCTTTTATGGACCAATGAATGTTTACTGAGTATAAGGAAGGAAAAAACAAAGAGTAGGGGACTTTATATAGGAGCCCCTTCCCTAACCATCTTGGGGAAAGAAGTCTTTTCATAGTAAGACATTTTGTAGAGTGGGGAGAACTTTGAGGATTCCTCATGTGCCTTAATCTATAGATAAAGAAACCCAGAGTCAGAAGAAGTTCGTTAACAGGTACCTAAGCACTGGCACAGGCGCTAAGACTAAACAATGCCATCTCCTGTCCCCTCATATTTCAGAGCTGTCTTCTCAGCAGGCAGGAGTCATTAATTCCAGGAATTCGCAGGTGTGCTTTGCCATATGCGTGCAGGAAAGCTTGGATCTCACCTGCTTGTCTTCCCAGAGGCCCAGCATTGTGTTTTGCTGACCGACCACCTTTATTCTAAGCCCCTTGCAGGAGAAAAAACCGGGATTGAGAAAGATTCCCCCAGGAGGTCCCTTGCTGAATAACAGCACTGGGGGAAAAAAGTCAGTGATCACCATTCTTGTCTTGGTCAAACTTTGGTCTCATAAAATCGCTCTGCCTGTCCTTACCCCACCTCCAAGTTCTTTCTCTGTTTATCAGAACCACCAGAGAAAGAAGAACCAGACCATTGTCTCACTCCTGCCTGTTCATCCCTCGTAAGAGCTTCATGTTCTTGAACCGAATCCAGTGTAATTCCTAGTTCGGTCCTACGTCCCCAAGGCGGCCACTGCAGCCTGGGGGGTGTCAGAACACCTGCTTCCTTCTCGTAGCGCAGGGTCCGCTTTCCACCGACCTCTGTCCTGCAGCCAAACCGAGGGAAGGAAGGCTGGGGGGTGAGGGGTGGGGACACCGGGCAGGCCCCAATTGATCCCCTCTGAGCTCAAGCACCAGTAGAAAGCGAGGAACCCTGCAGGACACCGAGTCCCGTTCCCCGTAGCGGTGGGAAAAACAAACTCACAGCTGCAATTGCTCAGCGGGTGCAGAGAGGGGGGCTTGGCTGTATGAATGCAGTGTGCCCCACTCGCTTAAGGAGTGCTCACCCTCCAGGTACTCCACAACCGGGTCAGAGTTCAGAGAAGCCCAGTGAAGCCCTGGGGGTGATTGCGGTGGGGAGTGAGGGTGGATTTTATTTTTCCTCCCCGGGGGCAAAAAGTCAATGCATGCTTCTGAACCGATGGTGCTAGGAGGAGAGAGCGCGCAGGGGAGCTGCAATTCGGGGTGCTGGTGGAAGAGGTGAGCGAAGGTACCTCGTGGGCCGGCTGGAGGTGGAGCGGCGCGCAGGCGCACTGGGGCCCGCCGGTCGACTTCGGGGTACAAAGAGATCCCCGGCGGTGGGGTGCTGGCAGGTCTGCTGAGCCATTTGGGGAGCTCGTCCCAGCCGGCTCCGGGACTCGGCCACAGTCATTCATTCCCCACCCGGAGATCGAGGACCGCCGGACTCGCCTGCTGCAAAGCCCCAGTGGCTCCAGCGCATTTCGGGGTTTGATTCTGGCGCTCGCGAATTCGGGGCCGGCTCCGCCCCCCGCGCTCCGCCCCCTTCGCCGAGGTCCGGGAGCCCCGGGCCGGCTGCGAGCGCGCGGCGCGGCAGGTTGGGAGCTGCTGCCTGGAGGTGAGTGGGACCCGGGGTTGGCTTCGGGGCGCCCCTTTTCCCTCCACTTAGGTCCCCTGCGGCCGGGGCGTGGAGTTCCTGCGCGACTTCACCCCCTGCCCTGGCTAACCCCCTGGCGATCGCCGGGCACTCGCGGGGTCCCGGGGTCCCCGGGCGGCGAGGAGGGCCGTCTCCCGCTGACCGGAGTCCCGCTGGCCGGGTGCTCCCCCGGGCTGGCCTGGGCTGGGGTCCGGGAGCTGCGTGCACCTCGGCCCCAGAAGAGCAGAACTATCCGGGAGGGAAACGCCGAGCAGCAGGCACCGACCGGGCAGTGGGAGTCGGGCGAGCGCGCGCCTACGGGCCCGGCACCCGGGGAGCACGGTGACTTTGGGGGTGTCCCGGAGCTTCCCGAACCCTCCGGGTTGAGCGTGGAGACTCTTTCCAAGGAGTTTCCCTGTGAAGTTTTGGGTCCGATTCTTTGCACCGAGTGGCGATCGAGCTCTATCTAGATCTCTCTCTATTCCCGAGCGGCAGGTGGAGCAGCTTTCTTCCCACCCAGTCGGAGAGGACGGGAGGTTGGGGAGAGGGGCCAAGACTGAACCGAGCCGGTGGAGAGGTTCAGGCTTTTGGGGGATCGGTGCGTCCGGCTCCGAGAGTGCGAGAACCCCTAAGCTCAGATTGAGTCCCGGGCGCCCTCTCTCGCCCGTCTCTTCTGCAAACTCGCCTGGAATCCTGCGCTCCGGGCTGCCACCTTCTCCTGACCTTTCCTCCCCTCCACCTGGGTCCCCGAGGAACTTTCCGAGACGACACTTGCCCGCGGGCCACTACTGACTGGGCGCCTGGATGGCCTCAGGAGCACAGAAGCAATCTCTGGCGTCCCCCAGCTTTCCAGCTACACTTTGGGGGTCCGAGCGAACGTGCGCGCTCGGTCTCCTAATGCAGGAAATCCAACGGGAGTCCAGCCCCACTAGCAAGGTGGGACCCTCCAGCTAGAACTGGGGGTCTTGACCTCCAGTCATTAACCACCTTCATTCCTACCAAGATGGATGGGAACCAGGGCTTGTTTCTTCCTCTTTAATTTTGTGCCCTATTTTTAATTCATAACTTTTATTCAGCCTTAATTCTATATGCTACTTTTCCTTTTCATCTACTCATTTCACCCACCTTTCTCTACTGAAATGTTGGGCTCATTTTATTGGTTTTTGGGCCACACCCAGCTATGCTCAGGGCTTTCTCCTGACTTTGTGCTTAAGGATG
>PVKC010039980.1:0-12425 GCA_004027635.1 Crocidura indochinensis | reverse complement strand
AAAAAAAAAAAACAACCTGTTAAAACATCTTGTCTCAGTTGCAAATTCCTTTCTAGTGGAAGAGGGCAATACTGATTTTAAAAACACAAGAATTTTAAAAAAAATGTGAAAACTATACATTTGTCTATAATTCAAATTTAAAATTAGGTTCCAAGTTAGGGAGATAGTACAGAGTTTAGGGTGTGTTACTCAGTTTTGATCCCTAGCACCATATGAACTGAGCATGACTGTGTCTAGCAGTGGAGGACCCTGAGTACTGCTGGGTGGCCCTCATGGTCCTTAGACCATTAAAACTACAGTTCCAGGTAGTTGAATGTCAGAAGGAACCTGTGAACACACTTAGGAAGCCCACTTTCCCTTCACAAAATTAAGACTACTTTTCTTTGACAATGATCCTAAAAATATGGTTGAGTATAAAACAAGTATGTTGAATTCTCTTCATCTTGGTAGCTGTTATGTGCCTGGAGGCTGCTGAGAAAAGAAATAGTAGCTGTCTTTTTTTATGAAACATTCACCCTGGAAGAATTCTGATAATTCCAAGAAGCAAACATGACTGTTAAATAGCATTTGCTGAAGGTTGGACACACAGACTCCAGAATGGAATGAACTATTGACTCCAAGATGACCCAAATTATGTGCACTGTGACAAAACAATAACTATATCTTAGTTTAACATTCATGCAAGGTCTCTCTTTAGACAGGCTGTAATACAGTAAAAACAGTCTTTCAGAACTGTAAATATCATGATCAGAATTATGGGTAATAGTGTGCATGAGATAGAGGGTTTGACAGATGACCCAAGGTTAGGCAATGGGGACTATAAAATCCATCATCCTTGGAATTCTTGACTCTGAGTTCACAGTCAATATGTAAAGCATCCAATTTCTAACCTTCTGATATGCAGCACATAATATGATTTGGAGATTACCGGCATTTTAATAACCAACACCTCATATTCCCATAGCTTTTACAATTTCTGAATACATTCATAATTATTATCTCATTTTAGATAAGTAAAAATGCAATCAAGTATGATTTATACCCACCACCTTTTAGTCCTTTGTATTTATAGTGAGTTCTACCTTCTTTCTGCCATGGGAATTCTGTGAATATCTTTTCTTTCATTTAGCTCCTATTATTTAATTTTTCTCCTCAGATGAGGAAAACTCTGTTCTGCCAGCACATATTTTCACACACACAAGCTTCTCTGCAGGCAAGATCTTTGTGATGTTTGTGTCTCTTATCCAGAACTTTCCGCCTTTAAATGATTTTATGTGTCATTTGCTAGATAGGAACTTCAGTAGGGGAGGGGGTTTTACTGTTTTCAGTTTTCCTGTGGCAGCTACTTCATTGGTTCATTGACATGCTCTTACACACAGAGCACTGAACAAAAAAACAGTGACTGTGACCCAAAAACAAACAAACAAACAAACAAAAACCAGTGGTCTGACACTTGCCTTGTCACTGAACAATTCTGACCATTTCAGGAAGCCTCATCCCATCTTTTATATGCCCTTATGAAAGGGCAAAATATAATGGCCACCTTTTCCACCATTTATTATTAGTTCTCATTTTTCAAAAATGATTTGAAATACTCTATCATTGTCTTATTTTCCTCTATACTTCTCTCTCCTCTCCTACTTTGTTATAAAAGCAGGGAGGTGAACATTTAGATAAGGAGCATGCTGAGAGTCATAGTCTAAGTTGTGATGCCTGTCAAGGGATGTGGATGTGGTTATGATGATCATATTCTTGGTTCTAATGCTTGGTAGGGTTGAATACTTGTGCCAGGGATCTAGTGGCAGTGCCAAGGGCTGATTTCTACATGTAACATAGATGCTCTACCACTAAGCACAATCTCCAACCCTTAAATACATGATATCCATTTTGAAACAATATAAAATAGTATGGTTTTTGAAGCATGTTTTTCAAATTGATATTTTAAATAGCAGAGTTATTTTTTCAAAATCTTACATGGAATTTTTAAAATACAAAGAAACTAAAGCATTTTGTTTTTGTTTGTTTGTTTTTTTGGGGCCACATCTAGTGATACACAGTGGCTCTGCAATAAAGAATGCTACCTGGCAATTCTTAAGGGATCATAAAGGATGCCAGGGATTGAATCCAGGTCAGCTGCATGTAAGACAAATGTGCTGCCTCGTGTAAAATATTGCCAGCACCCCAAAACCAAAGCATGTTTGCTCAGATGGATAGTGATAGCAATGAACAGTGAAAACAGATCTAATACTATCCCCTCTATGCCATGTCCCTTCTAGGACACTTTAGAAATCATCTGAAAAAAATTTTATGGGGAACACATGTGGAGGTGCTCAGGGCTTAATTCTGGTGATGCTCAGGAAGGAGCATTTGATCACACCAGCGATCAAACCCAGCTAGACTGCAAGCAAAGCAAGTATCTGAACCCTTGTATCATCCCACAGGCCCCCAAACCAGTAACTCTGGAATCAAATGTGATCTGATCTCCTATCCAGGTTTGGAAGAGTAGGGTGAGCTGCTATTTTACCTCAATACAATGACACCGGACTGTGATTATCAAGGAATGCTGATTCTGTTGTGTTGATGTAGTCCCATTAGCATTATGTTAATGTTATTGATATTTTCAAGAATCTTACATTAGCAATTTCTCTCAAGATTGACAGGAGAGAGAATGGGCTGACTCAGTCGCTTGTGTTGAAAAAGAAGTCTAATCAAACCTTGCCCAAAATGTCATCTGTTGACACTATCAGACCTCTTGGGTATATTTCAAAATAGGATGGTTATATAATTTGTGCATTGTGTCATCATGCAAGATATTAAAAAAAGTATATCATCCTTTTCAGTTCTTAAAATGAAGACTTGAAGATTTTTTAAGTTTGCTGAAGACACAGTATTTATTTAGGAAGAGTCACATATTGTGCTTGAGGGACCATATGGTGCTGAGAATCAAACCTAGCACTGCCACAGGCAAGCCCTGCAACCCAGCCTTTCTGTCATCCCTTTGCCTACATTACTACTACATATTGATCAGTTGAGTTATATGCTACACTTTCCTCAATAATCTTCACTACTCCCTCTTTAATCCAGGGTCATATTTGAAGAAGTTTTAGCCCTTGGACAAGAAGAGGACAAGTTGCAGATTGAGACAAGCTACCTTTGAGAATTGTTTTGTGTACACTCAAGTCCTATTCATTCCTACTGAATTAGTTTCATGCTTAGAAAATATCAAGAGGTCAGTTAAGTTCATCTTTCAGCTACCGTCTGGTCCCTTTTGAAATGATCTACTTCAGTTTAAAATACCTCCAGAGAAAGGGATTTTACAGTGCAGTGTGGTAATTGATTCAAATGTCAGACTTGGTGGGAAGACCTAAAGTCATGTGCACTGTATCTCCTGTTTCATTTCGAGCCCATGGTCAGGAATATATAAATGCAATCTTTGGTCTTTCTAGAGACCTGGGCTATTTGGCAAAGGGAATTTGTGAACTTTAGCTGATATACTTTCTTTCAAATTAATGCTTACTCCCATTCTCCCTTTGATATTTCTTAGAAACTAAACAAGTGCCTCATTTTTAAAACTTTAATCTATGAACAGAAAAAAAAGGATTATTGAACCGGAGACTGCACAGAGGTTAAGGAGCTTGCCATATATGCAAATAGAGCTGACCCCAGTTCCAATCCTCAGCACTACATATGGTTTTCTAAGCATTGCTAAAATTGATCCCAGAGTACAGAGGCAGGAGCAAGCCCTGAGCACCAAGGGAAGTAGTCCAAATTTCCTGTACCCAAATATATAATTTAATATAGAATATTTCCTTATAGAATTCCAGAGCTTGGTAAGAAAGTGATTTATTACACTGAAAATGTATTCTTGTTAATGGACCAAACTGTAGAGAGTAGAAGAGAGGATTCAACTGGTTAGAACAGGTATGTTAGAAAAATCTCTAAATAGGAATAAGAAACAGATTCTGCATTAAGCTACTTCATTTACTGTTTATCTAGCCTTTGGCAAACTCATGAAATTGGGCTAATGACAACCATCCTGTTGATTTTATAGCACATTGTGGCAATCAAATAAAATCGTGTTAAATAAAGTACATCTGTTAATATAAAATGCTATATAACAGACAATCCCCAGGGAAGATCTTTGATGCCACTAAACTTAATCTCTAACCCCCAACCCCAAGAATGGGCCATGGGCAGCCCAACTTAGAGTTCTTTCACTACACTCCACATTGGAATTTGCGACCAACCTTTATCTGTGAAGGGCTAGTATAATTTTTATTGTCATTATTATGATAAATTTAAATCATACTGAAGTATAAAGCAAATCACAACATTGTTCTTCTATCATCTACACGAACAACATAAAGCAAACTTATAAATTAGAGGTAGTGAGAAAACCATAAATAGATAATAAAAACAAAAATGCATCAGGCACCAAATGGCAGTTTAAATCTTCGAGACAGATCAAAGTGTAAGATGTTCCTCCTATTGGTGCCATTCAACAAATAATTACACCAAGGATTGGAGCTATATCAACCTATGTTACACATTTAATAAGTAGCAGGATTCAAACCCTTATACTGTACTACTTCTGTGAAATCATTAAGCCACAGCTTTCTACTCTTCCCCAACAGCTTAGTATACCCAAGAGAAAACAGTGACTGAATTAATGCAAACATAAGACAAAGCAGGATAAGGACTTATAATCTCAGGAGGAAAAATAAAATTAAAGATCCTTCTTCAGATCAAGGAAAAGCTAAGGTTTAGTTAAACAGCAATTAATAAAAGTCAAATTAACAGCAAGTATGTTAGCATTTCTTGATATCATGTTTTCCACTGCATTTACCTCAAACAGACTCTTAGTAGATCCAAGCTTTGATGATAATTAATACAATTTAAATAGAAGAAAAAAATGCTCAACTTATATGGAGGTAAAAAATAGCCACTTTTTATAAGCTTGCTATTACTACTGACAAGTAGTTATGGCGCAGAAAACACTGGGGCTCAAGAGATAGTGCAAGGGTAAAGATACTTCAACTAGTACGAAGCTGTGGCTTCCATACCTGGTTCAAATTCCAACACCTTATTTGGTCCCCTGAGCACCTTTAAGAGTGATTCCTGAGCAAAGAGTAAGGTGTAGTCCTTGAGAACACTATCAGGCAGAGTGACAAAGGCAAAAGAGAAAAAAAAAAGAAAAAGAAAACAATAACAACAGAATCAAAACCCATAAAACAAGTGGGCTATGATTATCTTCCCATCCAGCTAAATTGCTATTGATATGCCCATCAGAGATAACATGACAGTTATTTTTTTTTGCCCCCTTCCCCATGGTGGTGATGGTTGCAATATTGGAGATTAGAATATTTGGTTGTGGAGTTGACACATTTGGCTTCTGTCTGCCCGAGGCAGTATTTGGTGTGATGCCAGGGATCACAACCATGACAGTGATCTGGTTTGTCAAGTGGAGTGGTGCCAAGAATAGAAAACATTCAGTTAACATAGGCTTTCTTTCACTGCCACAAGTCCCCCAAGTTTGTACTCTATGGACAATGACACACTAGTCTCAAGTATGTAGTTTGGAGAGCAATCCTGGTCTGGAAGCCCCAGGGATTCACCTCCTTCCAGAAGATGCCTGCCTCCTCACGCCTTTTCTGGCTCTCTCACTTCCTGAATCTTTATCCACTTCCCTCTTATGGAAGCCTGGTGCCAGCTAATAGGCGCTTTCAGGCAGTGACATAGTGGCAATTACATTAGTGTGTGCTTCAATCCATCTTTTCAAATAGAGCATAGATCTTGGTGGAGAAATGCCATTAGAAGGATCACCTCCACCACAGCCCCACCCAATTAATTTTTACTAAAATGGGAGGAAAAATACAGCAAGAGTAATGCTTTTCCACTGCTCATGAATCTCTTTTGTTAGATGCTCTTAACTTACAAACAATGAAATAACAAGAAACCCTTCATTAGAAGGATGAAAAGCTGACATTAATAATAATTTAAAAAAAACCAAACATCTTCATTAATAACATTGAATAATGGCCAGAAGCAATACGGGCGGGGGTCTTCTTTCCTTTGTGCTTACAATTACAGACTCGAAATGAGTAATATCATTAATAGGCTTCATTTGCAGGCTGGCAGCAGACTGTTTCCACCAAAAGTATGACTGATGACTAGTTCATTTGAAGAGGAGGATGTTTATTGCTCACAGTTGGAAAGCTGGACTATCAAAGCAGCACTCCATTTTCCCAAGAAAGGCAGGCCACATTCATGTTGTTTTTCCCTTCAAAGTCCTTCTTTCAACTGGGGGTGCCAGAGTAGAAAATGCTTGCTTTTATACAAATGATAATTGCTGTCAAACAACCAGCCTGAAATCATTTCCACTGTGCATTGAATCATTGGGATCTGTCACTTTGTTTATTTCCCTAGACTCCTTACACATGGTTTGCTTTCCCAGGAAAAGTTAGTAAAGTCTTTATTCTCTCATTCAGGTTAATTTAACCCAAATTGACTGAGTTCCTACTTAGTTCCTACAGCAGGCCAATAGAATACAAAGGTAAATAAGATGTTGCTCCAATTCTTAAAAATCTCACACTGGAATAAGAGAAAAATGGAGAGAGCGGATGCAAACACAAAGGCACTAAATCATACAGAAGAGCAAAGAAGTATGTGATCATCCCCATCTGGGTGGGTCACAAAAGGCATCATAAGGGAGAAGTCAGAACCCATCATTGATATGAAATTTTCTGAAAGTCCTAACTTTCAGAAAAAAACCTTCCTGCAGCAGACAAACAGAATCTATGCCCACATCCTACTTTAATTAGGTCCATATGACTTATAGGAAAGAAAGCAAAGTAAGGAAGGTATAACAAAAATGAAATGAGTGTAGAGAATTTGGCATGGACAAGGTAACAGAAAGATATTTTAAAGGGGCTATATATCATCATGGAAGCAATAGTTAGTGAAAAGTTTCCAAGGAGAAAATAACACAAATGAGGTAGATCACTTGGGTGGAAGTATGCAAAGTAGATTAAAGGATGATAAAAAGACCAATCAAGAATCCAGTTATGAGCCAAGGCAGTATGGAAGAGTGATTAAGAAAGGTCAAATGTTTAAAACTGATGGGCTGGACAGATATTATAATGGTTAAAGTATTGACTTGCATGCTGATGAGTCCAGAACAAACCCTGGTTCCACGTATGGTTCCCTGAGTACCAACAAGGATCACTCCTGAGTAGTGACAGGAATAGTCACTGCTGGATGTGACTACTTGTCACACTATTTGTCACAACAGTGCTTTGAACTGCTGGATGTAGCCTGAAAAAAAAAAAGAAAAAATCTAAAAGGGGGTCAGGAAAAAAAATAAAATAAAAGGGGGTCAGGAGATGGCTTAGGTGCTTTCCCTGCTAGCATGAAAGTATGAACTTTGACCCTGGTGCCACTCCATGAACAAAGTGTGATCTCCGCTGGTACACCATTTAAGGCAGTACTACAATCAAGAAGGAAAGGTGTGAGCACTGTGTGGGCTCAGGAGAGTACTCATGGCCAAGCGTGTAAATGTCACATTCTTCTGATGTTTTAACAAGCACCACATCTAAATATATGAACACTACAATCTCATCTACGTGCAGGCCCTGGTTTTTACAAGAATATTAACAAAGCAAAGGGTCAAGGGAGAAGAGATGAAGACAGAATAACAAAGTGGGCACAGGGGATAAGGAGTCAATTTTATTTTGAGGGGAAAGGTTGAGAACAAAGTTGATAATGATCAGGGCTTACACCTGATTTTATACTCAGGGCTCACTCCTGATCCCTTGGTGGAATGATATATGGGGTTCAAACCACATGGAGGCAAGCACCTTAGCCCCTGTAGACTATCTTTATGGCTGGCGGCTTCAGTTTTAAGTAGGAGCTCTTTAAAAGGGTGGATATAAAATGCAGCAGAAGAATCAGTTTTGGGGGAAAGGCTCAAAACTGACCTTTTCTAGAAGACCATTGGTGGCAAAGAAGAATCTTCTTCCTCTAACCTTCCTCTAATAACTCATTCCATTTGTTTATATGTTTTCTGGTACATAAATTCTGAAAACTTATAAAAAAAATACTCCTTTTTATTTCAAAGTGTAAATAGTGGGCAATGTCTGGAACACATGATTATATTACTGAGGCAGAACATTGCTTGCCATGAGTGAACAAGCATACCTGGTGCAAGAAAGATCAGACAAGCATCTTTCAGGTAGTAAAGAACAGACACAGTCACCCAGGAATGAGCACAAATCAGTTTAGAATCATGAAAGCCCATGAATTTGATTAGGAATGTTCAGGATCAGTGAGTGATTGGTTAAAAATAAGAGGACAGGAAAAGGCAGGGATAAAACATGACCTGGTACTATGGGTAGGGGGGAAACTTGGTTTGGATTGATTAAAATAGGTGACCCAGGGGCCCAGAGTGATAGCGCAGCAGTAGGGCATTTGCCTTGCACATGGCTGATGCAAGACAGACTTGGGTTTGATCCCCGCATTCCATATAGTCACCCACCATAGGAGTGATTTCTTTCTTTCTTTTTTTTTGGGGTCACACCCGGCAGCGCTCAGGGGTTACTCCTGGCTCCTTGCTCCTGACAGACACGGGGGACCAATATGGGGCACCGGGATTCGAACAGATGACCTTTTGCAAGAAAGGCAAACGCCTTACCTCCATGCTATCTCCCGGGCCCCAGGAGTGATTTCTGAGCGCATAATCAGGAGTAACCTCTGAGCGTCACCAGATGTGGGCTAAAAATCAATCAATCAATCAATAATAAAATAAAATAGGTGATCCAGGCCATTCTTCCTGTTTGGTAAGAGAGGTGACTGCACATGAATGCTGTGGGGGAAGGTTAAAAAGAAAAGAAGCCTGTTAAGTAAGAAAGGATGTCAGGAAAGGCATGAGGGTAACAAAATGCTGGGGTAAATCATCAGTCAGAAAAAAGGGGAGGAGCATTTTCTATGTATAAAGGCCGGGTTTAACTTTTTCAGTAAATATGATATTTTAAAAGGCAAATCAGGACAGACACAGAAGCAGTAAGTTGATTTGTTCCAGAATTCTACAATAAAAACTACCACTAATTTGAACATTTTAGAGCAAACAGCAACAAAATCAGGAAACTAAGTGCTATTGCTATAATAAAGGTCATTATTGTAATATGACAGTTGCTATGAGAGAGAATTAGAGTAATTTGGATATCATACTCAACAAGCTCAATTTGGGGTAAAAACACAACAGGAAATAGAGAATTGGGAAAAAATTGTGTTTACAATGGAACAAAAAGAATCATTCATTCAGCATCTATAATTAGTGAACATTTGGGATAATACAGTAGACAAACTTGCCAAATCAGTCGATTTAAAATACCTAAACAACCTTTTATACATCACTGTGGGCAAGAAATACGAACACAAGTCTCTCTTGACTCACAAGTTTATGAGTCTGAAAGAGTATTTTTCAAAGGAGTTATTTTTTTTATACCCTTGGAACCCAAAAACATGCAGAAAAGCCCTCTTCATTCGTATGTTTGTCGCATCAGAATTTACAATAGCCAGAATCTGGAAACAACCCAAGTGCCTGAGAATAGTTGAGTCAATAAAGAAACTGTAGTACATCTACACAATGGAATATTATGCAACTATTAGGAAAAATAAATGAATAAAATTTGCTTACATTTGGATGGATATGGGGATTACTTTGCTAAGTGAAATGTGTCAGATGTAGGACAGATAGAATAATCTCATTTGTGGGATATAAGATAAGGGCGATAGTATGGTTATAATATACAGACACAATAGTGATGAGGGCCAGAGGACCAGTCCATGGTACAAAGCTTGCCACAAATAGTGGTACATTGCATTTAGGGTAGAGAAGAGACCAATATTACAATGATACTTGGTTGGAACTGATCATCCTAGACAAAAATGGGGTGCTAAAAGGGGATAAAGTAGTATGCATGACACATACTCTTCATCAGTAATCATGTAAACCACATTGTCAAAACAGAAAAGAAGGGAAGGGGGAGAGAAGTAAAATGTCTGCTAAGAGGTAGGTAGAAGGGAGGATGGAGAGGGTGGAGGGAAACTGGGAACATGGTTGTCAGGAAACGTGCACTCGTGAAGGGTAGTGTACATTTTATGACGGAAACTCAATTGTGAACAATTGTGTAACCACAGTGCTTAAATAAAATAAAGAAGGAATTAATTTTGCAAGTGACTCATTTATACGTATGACTTTGCATATATACTCTAGTAACTGTCTATGCTTATGTGTATGAGGTTATATAAAAATATTCACATATAGGGGCCGGGCGGTGGCGTTGGAGGTAAGGTGCCTGCCTTGCCTGCGCTAACCTAGGACGGATCGCGGTTCGATCCCCTGGTTCCCCATATGGTCCCCCGTGCCTGCCAGAAGCGACTTCTGAGCGAATAGCCAGGAGTAACCCCTGAGCATCACCGGGTGTGGCCCAAAAACCAAAAATATTCACATAAGAAACAGCTGAAACATGAAAGGTAATTCATGTTCAGCTGCTGTGTAGTTTGGGAAACAAGAAGAGAGATATCCCCAAAGGGATAAAATTGAGCTTCAAAGGCCAAAATCTAAGAATTCTCAATAGACAAATTCCTAAAATGACAGTTTAGTTAGGTGCATGGGTATCCTACCAGGTCATTTTGTCTGGAAAAGGCTAAGTTAACAAGTTTTAAAGTTTATACTACATTCACAGTTGTCTGCATTGCTTCAGGTCAATAGAGATCAGATCAATTCCCATTCATTGACCCTTGTCTAATCTTCCTAGCCCTCACATCAGCACCACTTTTATGAACAATGTATTCAATGGGATAAACTATCTACCAAACGCAATCCTTCAAACTGCAAAAGTAATATAATTTAATCCTTGATCAGAACACAACATTAATTTAAATATCGGTATTTTCCAGGCTTTGGCCTTGCATTGCTCTTTCACTGTTTCTACACACAAATTATCTCCCACTCAAGTCTGTAAATGCATAAGCTGCAACTTAAACACAAAAGATAAAACAGCCCCCAATGTGTAATTAAAGAAAAGCTTCTATTACTTAGAAATTTAAAATAACAACAACAACAATAATAATAAGCTCCTAGAATTGATTGCCAATTAATGCAAGCTTGAAGGGCCTCGAATCTCCATAGCTATTATTCCTAATAAAGAAAAGGAAGTTCATTACTCTTATCATAGAACAATAATGAACTACAAGTTTGGGAGGATTTGGTGGCTTTTAATCACTAATGAAATTATGGGAACGCAACATTTTTCTCATGTTAATTTAATGTTCATCTATTAGGAAAATTATTAGAAAACAATGCAAGAGGCAGTTTGAAGGAGGACCATCTGTCTAGACAGGAGCAGGGAAAACACAAAATCATTACACAATGATGGCAAGGGCTGCACTGCTAATGGGGCATATGTAAAAATTTCTGAGCTGATTGGCTGACATTTTTCTTGCAGCTTATGTTATTATTCATCTTGTAAAGTCCTTTACACCCTCGAGCCATAGTACTCACTCTGACATATATAAGGCTTTTTCATATTGCTGAACATTCCATTGTTTAAACTGAAACCGATTCATTTCCTGCTAAGTGCCAGCCAGGACCAAACAAGAGTCCTCAACCCTCTAAGTGGTTATTCTGGCTAGGATAGGCCTGGAGATCAGGGGTTTTGTCAGCCTCTGGCCATCCAGTGTTTCACTGACGAAATACTGCGATATTTGAAGGCCAGTCTCGGGCCACAAAATGTTGTACAGAAAGCTGAGAGTTTGAGACCCCTGTTTTAAAGGATCAACAAGAGTGCTAAGACCATACAGTCATTTTAACCATAGCCCGAGGAAACTGGACATTGATATGCAAAAGATGAAGTAGGATTCTAACCTTATGTGAGAGAAAGAGAGAGAGAGAGAGAGAGAGAGAGAGAGAGAGAGAGAGAGAGAGATAACACAGAAGGTAAGATGCATGCCTTGCAGATAGGCAACATATTTTGATCTTCAGCATATGGTTCCTTAAATCTTGCTAGATATGGCCCTGGAGTATCCAAGCAACATGCATAGTGTACCACTTCCTCAGACCATTGCATTGAACTATCAATTCATTTGGGTGAGAATAGCTGGAAGAAGCACCAGACCTCTTGAGTATCTCTTGAAAGTTACCCTTTCACACACCCCAAAAAATATTCCAGAAGGAAACCCAGATGAAATCTTCATGGCTTATATTCAGCACTAGTTTCTTCAATACACCACTAAAATACCGGCAAAAGTTAAAATTTTGTTTATTTCAAAATAAAAAAAGAAGCAAAATCAACAGGCCAAAAAAAGCAACTCACAAATGGGACAAAATAATTGCAAGCCATATTGTCTTTTTTTTTTTTTTTTTT
>PVKC010039979.1:0-12420 GCA_004027635.1 Crocidura indochinensis | reverse complement strand
CTTAGTTTAAATGTCTGCTCTGAAACTTTGCATGTTCTCTCGAAGGCATGGAGTGCTCAGCCTTGGGCTTCATCAGTTAGGTGTGACTATGATGAACGGACCTAGGCATAAGAGTTGGGTTCTCCCAGAAGACCCAGAACCCCAAGATGGCACAGGACTGTTCACTGCCCTTGGAAGTCTCTGTTCTCCGACAGAGATGTGGAGATGGAGTGCAGGGAAGAATGGCCGCCGGCTTCAAAATCCAGATGAGACCACAAACTGTCGGTCCAGCTCATGGATGGGCTGGATGAGATACCCATGACCAAGTCCCTTCCTGAAGAAGCCCTGGCTCCCTAATGGGGCATGGGAGACCAGCCAGCTACCCTCCTTGGTGTCAGTAGCTGTGAGCGGGAAGACAGAAGTTTGTGGCTGAGCCTTCCACCCACAAACATGAAAACATGGATTCCCCGCTCAGTGCTCCAGTTTCTACGGAGATTGTCTACACACAAGTAAAGAGCATCACTTTGAGGTTTGGGGCTGGGGATAGAGGAAAGGAAATTGAATCCAACAAAACCATTTCTTTGTCTTCTGTTTTTAGTTTTGGGCCACGCATGATGATACTTAGGTAATGCTTAGGGGTTACTCCTGGCTCTGCACTCAGGAATCATTTGGGAGATCTTGGGATCAAACCCAGGTTGGCCGTGTGCAAGACAAGCACCCTACTAGCTATGATCCACAATAAAAACATTTCTAAGACAGTGGGTCGGCAGCCACTGGGCACTCCCTGATTCAGGGACACAAAGACCCAGAGGATAGCAGAGTGCAGTGGCTCCATACCAGCTGGAGAGGATTTGGGGAGAAGGGGTCCGGTTGGACAGGGCTAAATGCCAATTTCTTCCATTGCTGTTGACTAATGTCTCAAGGACCAGTGGTTCCATCTGCAGCTCATGTCCAAAGGGGCAGCAATAGTGGTATTCAAGCACCCCTGCCATGAGCCCTGTGCACTGTCATCAGGACACAGATTGTCTCTGGGCCTCTGGTAAGTCCGAGAGCTCAAAGTAGTCTTTGGTAGCCCCAGGGACAGTCCACCATGGGTGCTGTAGAAACCGGAAGTGGGCTGAAGGATCCCCACAAACTGGCAGTTGGGGGCTCCGGCTGTTTAGCTGGTGGCCAGTTCCCCTGTGTTCCTCCCACCAGCAGTCCCGGGCACTCACTCTGACCCTGGTAGGATGCTCTGGCTGTGGGAGGCAGCGGCCCTGAAGCCTGAGGAATGTAGTGACCGCCGGTGCAGGATGCGGTTGAGGATTTCCCGGCAGCTCTTTCTGTACTGGTGCCGCAGCAAGGAGTAGACGAAGGGGTCAGAGGCGGCTTTGCTATAGGCCAAGCACTTGGACAGGACCCCCCAGTGGGGGTCAATGGGCACTGAGGCCGAGAGCTCCACCAGCCTGCAAGATAAGGAGAGGCAGGGACTGAGTTACTGGGAGCACCACCCTCCCCAGGCCCCTATCTCTCAGCATCCTTCGGCTTCCCAGACAAGCTTGCATTTCCCTGGGCTGCCTCTTGTAACCATGACAACCAACCCCCATTAGCTGCCCTCACCAGAGATTTGGTTTCTCCCAGGTGCTGCACTAAGAGCATTACTTAGCTAAACTTGGACCTGGGGGGAAAGGGGACTCCCTTTGCCATATAGGGACAGGCAGGGTTAAGTCATTGAAAGGGTCAGAAGGATGACATTCAAAAGGTGCCACAGCCAGTGAACCTGGCATAGGAGGGGCCTGTCCCAGGTTTGCCATGTAATCTCAAATGTCTCCAGGACATGCCACGAGAAGCCACTGTTTTGCTGAGCAAACCAGAGTGGCAAAGAACTACACCCTCCCTTGAGTATGGCTAGAGCATAGGGGGCTAGATCAGATCATTTCTCCACGCTCTGTAATCGGAAGAGTCCAGCCTGTTACTCCAGTCCTAGCCCTGCTTTTGGCAGGGCAGTGGGGAAAGCAGGCTGCAAGCTGCCTTCAGATCTGCAAACATTCTGTTTTTGTTTTGTTTGGGGGCTATCCCCCAGCTATGTCACTGACTGACTCCTGGTTCTGCACTCAGGGGTCACTCCTAACGGTTCTCTAGAGATTATCTGGCAGTGCTGAGATTGAAATGGAGTTGGTTGCATGCAAGGCAAGTGCTTTATGCACTGTACTATCTCTCCGGCATCTGCAAGGCTCGTGGGATGTCTTGTCACTGGAATAATTTACTGGTTCTGACTAGAAGAGCCTCCTCCATTAAATTTTTTGGGCCCCTGTAATTTATTTTGGGTGCCATAAGTCACCTTCATTGGCAGTAATGGGCACAAGAAGTATATACCAAGGGGAAGCATTTCTCACATCCCTCTGGACTTTCAGGGAGCTAGTACTGAACGCCAGGTGTTTGGGTCCCCCCCACCCCCCACCAATGAGTGGAATCTCCACCAAGTAGGTCTTTCTCTCTTTTCTCAAACAAGTCTGGCTCCTTGGCCCTCTCCAGATGTGATACACAGTAACCTGAGAGAGGATACTCAGAATGGGGAAGGCACTTACAAAGCAGAATCCACCCTCCAACCTTCTGCCCAATGAGAGAGAGAGACAGCAGCTGCCCGAAGTCACACAGCGAGCAGGTGGGGAGGCCCCCCCCCCACCTGCCCCTGTGCAGTTTGGAGCCAGAACCCAGGTTCCCCTGCAGGAGGGAGACCGTTGTACAACTCAGCAGCTAGAAACACAGGCTGGGGGCATCAGCACCTTGGCTAACGCCCGTTCATTTCCTGCCTCCTCTGAGGGGCGGAGTTTCAGTCCTGGCAGGGAAGTGGAGGCAGTTGGAGGGACGCCAGGCTACTCTTCTGTTCTGAACTCTTGCTCATCCACTGGCATCTCTTGTAGCTGCCCTGTTGCCCCTAGTTCTGGCTCCTCCCAAGCATGTGTTCCCTCTTTCTGCTTGCACCCTTAGGTGCTGAGAGGGATAAGGGTGCCTTGACTACTTGGGAAAGTCCCACAGTTAGAAAATCTATTAGTGAGCAAGAGTGATAGCACAGCAGGGAGGGCTTTTGCCTTATGCCTGGTCAACCCAGGTTAGAACCCTGGCATTCCATAGAGTCCTCCGAGCCTGCCAAGGGCTGCTTTCTGAGCACAGAGTCAGGAGTAACCTTGAGTGCCACTGGGTGTGGCCCAAAAACCAAAAATAAAAAGAAATTTGTTAGGGGAGGCTCTATACTGATCGAGACAGATACCCCAAGCTAGAGCGGACACCTAATCCTAATAACGACAAAGCTACAAGCCGCATGCCCAAGGATGCCATGACAAGAATTTTTCAGAAATGCCTGGATTTCTATACATTCTTGCTAGAGTTCAGAGTTTTGGCACTTCCCAGGGGATGCCTTCCAGGAACCAAGTCTCAAACCATCCAGAAAAAATCAGAATGACTGTTCATCGTATATATAGCCTTCCAAGAATAAAATATTTTGCAATTTCCCCACTCAGGTAATTTCTGGATTCTCGAAGACAGGGTGTAAAGTGGAACCATGTCTGGCTCCAGGGGGGCCATTTCCAGCTGCTCAACTACCTGAGAGAAACTGTCTAGAAGCAGAACATTGTCCCAGGCACTGAAGAGCACCACTCCATGTTACAGACAAAAAGAGAGGTGAGAGCCTAAGCGAGCTGGGGCTCCAGTAATGCATCTGAGACAAGTCCTAGAAATTCTTTAGAACCTCTTTCTATTGTGGTTGTCTTGTGCCACCCAAAGGGTGCCACCCTTGCCTACCCAACAGATGCTGGCAGGTTTTGTCAGCTCTGGAGCAAAGAGGTGTATAGGTCAGCAGTGGCAGAGTCATGCCAGAGGTGCTAGGGGTACCCGGCTAAACTGCAGCCAATACTCAGACTGGGCAATTGACCCATTTCCTGCCCATTCTGAGCACCTCCAGTGAAGGAACTGCCTATTCCAGCTCCATGGTCCAAGTATAGATTCCTGTCAGCCATGGGGAAGGGACCAGGGTTCCTATGCACTACAGGTTCTGTGAACCCCAGATCTGGGCTTCCAGTCCTGCAGGGCTGGGACTGCACTGGTGATCTCTGGCTTTGTCCTCATGATATTGGATGGGGGGCAGCAGAGACTGAATCCCCTTCTCCTAACCCTAATTGAGCCCAAGAGTCCAGGATTTGGGATGAAAAGGGCCTGTGGTTAATAAAACGGGGCTTTGCCTCTGCGTCACAGCTTCAGTTGGTGTGGAACTGCATCTGCCCTCACCGCACCCAACACCTGCTGAAGCTCAAGATGCCCAGAAACGGAGGACTAGAGAAGTGGGTCACTGCAGATGGAGATGGAGATAAGCTCTGGTGGGGTGAGGGGTCCCTGATTCTACAGGAGAAGCCCATGCTCACACAGACATACAAACACACATAGATACACTCATAGACACAGTAAGACACAGGCACACTCACAGACGCACACATACAGAATATAAATATACATACTAATACACACATATAGACATACTCACACATTCACAGAGACTCTCACACATTCACATATGGAGCATATGGACATACACAAACACAGTCACTCAGACTTACACAGTTACCTTCACACACATACATAAACACAAATTTATCTCCCCCAACATAATCATACCTATACACATTTTCACATATGCACACAGACAGATAGGCTCTCATGCACTCACATGTTTATACTCACAAATAAACACTCACATATACACACATTTATATATACTCACACTCACACAAATACCCTCAATACATACTCACACAAACATATAAGTTCTGACACAAGCTCACATTCACACGTGTTCATGCTCACACACAAACTTACACACACACACTTTCTCCTACACCTAGACAGTCCCACAAACCCTAGAAGCACTTTCCCACCCCAAAATTCTCCAAGGGCACTTAGTTGGGGACGAGGACTGGTTTGCAAGTGCAGCAGCTGGGGTTGACATTCATGTGTCCCCACAATTTAGGGCCTTGATAATCACTTCACAGACTTGGTTCAAGTTGCTGATGTTGGATAGATCCAGGTCACATTCTCTGCATGTGGAAGAACTAGGCTCAAACCCTAGGCCATGACACAGCAACCACATGCTCCCCTGAACCACCTTCCATGCTCCTCTGTGCCCCCTCTCTTTCCTCAGCTGGGAATCAGCTGCAGTTCTGACATTTCAGGCCAAATGATGGGGCACCCACCCTTTCCAACCTCACCACCCTGTCATAATCTCACCCCTTTTCTCCTCTCTGTCTCTGCCTCTGTCTCTCTGTGTCTCTCCGTTTGTCTGTGTCTATCTCTCACACACACTCTTCCCCAGGACTTTGGGGCAGAACATGGCCTGCATATTTGAAGACCTGAAAGTAATAACTGACTCTTGAAACTCTCCAGCTTGCTAGAATGAAAAGATGCCCTGCTAATAGAATATTAATGTGGCAGATTATCTGCTCATTAAACCTCTGCCGTTTCCCCACCTCTAAAGATGCTGTCACATCCACTGTGTCTCAAAGCCCTGCCAGAGGGTGGGACAGCCGTAATTATCCGTAAGCACCGAGCCTGGCAGCTGAGCTAATAGCCTTACAAAGGCAGCTAGAAGTGCAAGTTCTAATTCAGAAACGATTTAATTAGCGCTTCCAGGATGAGAATTCTACTCATCAAATCCTACTTCAGGGCTCAGGAAAGAGTCCCTGTGTGGGCCCAAGCTACCAGGGCAGCCTGGACAGTGCCCTGTGTCAGGGAGACAGTAGAAATTGAAGCCAGAAAGATGCCAGGACAAATCAGAGTGATTTGTCTTTTCCTCTTTTCCTTTCCAGGCACCCCGTGGTTCCCACCCACCCACCCCCCTCAAATAGCTCCTGAGCAGCTCTGGATATATGTTCCTAGCTCCTATGAAAGAAGAAAGATTGAGGGTTCCAGAGGTATTTGCCACCATGCAGAGCTGCTCTGATGGGCCCAATGGAATGCCACTTGCCAAGCTCTGCTCCCAAAGCAGGTGGGAGAAAACTGATTATGGGCCCAGAGCATCTGGGACATGGGGCTCACCTGTCTCCTTCTACCAGATCTGGGCACTCTTCTGGGGTTTAGGCAAGAGATGGGGGTACAGGACAAGGACACCCCCACCTGGGAGATAATTCCCAGACTAAGTTAGCACTAGGAGCAGCCTGAGGGGGCTGTACCCCAGGTGTACAGGGGCACTGCCAGGAGGCCAAGAGCTCCAGAAAGGGTCTCTCAAAGGTCCATATGAACATTCCCATGATGATGATGCAGTTCTAAGGCAGTCTCTGGGACATGGGGAGAAGACTGGGGGGATGAGAAGCCCCTGGAGACCTTCCAGCCAGATCTTCAGCCTCAGTGGCAGAGCGCCCTTTTCCTTGGTGCCCCATCCCATGCCTGTGTTCCCCGAAGCTCCCCCACATCCTGCTCCCTCTCTCCCCTCTCCCTCACCCGCCTCTGGAATGGCAGTTAGACAGCAGTGTCAGCGCTGACAACTCAATGAGGGGTGTCAATGACACCCTAGTGTGCTGTCAGCCTAAGAGCCTCTGTGCTCACTTCTGTGTGGGCTGGGCATGGGGTCCCTCACTGCACCCTGCGGGTGGATGGGAGAGGAGGGGATCTTCCTGCATAGGGAAGTGGCAGACGCTCTTTCTGTCCTGCTGGGTCCAGTGCTTGCCTCTGCCTCAGTTTTTCCACTCTTTTTTTTTTTTTTTTGGTTTTTGGGTCACACCCGGCAGTGCTCAGGGGTTACTCCTGGCTCCATGCTCAGAAATTGCTCCTGGCATGCACAGGGGACCATATGGGGCAGCGGGATTCGAACCGATGACCTTTTGCATGAAAGGCAAATGCCTTACCTCCATGCTATCTCCCGGGCCCCAGTTTTCCCACTCTTGCAGCTGTGCATGTCAGGGGGGCTATGTGCAGCCTGAGGAGGGAGTGAAGGTGATTCACAGGGAAAGTCTGTTTCAGTTCAGAAGCTAAAGATGATAAGTTTCTTCGCCACCCCAAGAGCCACGTCTGTGGGTACCTTTGTGGCTTTCTTGCTGTTTGGTGAACAGGAAAAGGCCAAGGATGAGGGGTGGGGTAAAGACCTTGGGCTGCCTGATGGTCACCCCTGGCACCTGTCTGAATCCTTTCCCTCTGGACCAGCTGGGAAACCTTGTTCAACTCCTTAAGTCTCAGTTTTCCTGCTTCAAAGTGCAGCTCACTCTGCTTGCCAGCTCACTTCTTGGGGATGCTGTGAGGTCTTAGAACAAACTAAAGTCACCCAAGAACCTGCTTCTCATGTTGCACAAACTAACTCAGGTCTCACACTTGGTTCCCATGTACTCTAATGCTCATGCACTGAAGTAGGACATGTGTCTATACTGGCAGGACCAATCTCCAGTGTAGACTCTGACACCAGTCACAGCGTACATAGGGCCCACACTAGGCCTGGCAGCTCTAGCATGACTCTTCTGGACCGCTGCAGGTGCCTTCTGACACCCATGTGGGATGGTCAGCTTCCGACCAGCTTGCCAGGAGTGACTGCAGGCATCTCCAAGTGGGGTCTGCATTGAGTACCTGGACCTGGTAAGCAGATGACCCTTCCTGATTTGGGGGTGTTGGCACCCTCCAACCTGCTGAGTGTATGGTAGAGCCAGAGGCAGAGGAAGGAAGAATTTACCTATTTCCTACTCCACTCTTGGACAGGGACATTCCATCCTGACTTCTACACTCAGACTAGGTTTATGTTCATGAATTTCTTGGGTTTCAACTTATGAATGGCAGATTGTGGTACTTCTGTCTCTATAATCAAGTGTGAACCAATTTATCTTCTTTTAGTCTATTCATGTTTTTATTCATTCATCCATCGAGCATCCTTTAATCTACCTTCCATCCATCCACCCATCTATCTACCCACCATCTACCTGTCTACTCATCTATCCACTATCCTTCCATCCATCCATCCATCCATCCATCCAATCATCTATCCACCATCCATCCACCGATCTATCTACCTACCATCAATCCTTCTATCCATCTATCTACCATCCATTCATTCATCCATCCATTAACCCACCCAATATCCATCCATCCACCATCAATCCACAGTGTATCCATCCATCTACCCATCTAACCACCTACCACCCACCCATTCATCCATCCACTCAACTACTCATCCACTAAATCATCCATTCATCCATCCATCCATCCACCCAGATATCCATCGATCCATCATTGCTCTATTTCTCTGTGGAACACAACACAGTCCTTCACAGTCCTTAGTAATCTCTCCTGGTGGCCAAAAGGGTCTAGAAAACAGAAACCAGGCAGTTTCTTTGTGTTCTGTCACTTCTACATCAGACACATAAGAAAAGGGAATTGGGGCAAGGGGATTGCAGGACACAGTGGGTCTTTTCCGGAGCCTGAAGACCTGGCTGGGAGCTTGCTAAGGCTGGCTGGCTCCACCACCCACTCACTGCACAGCTCAGGGAAGTGACTCATGTGCCCCTCCACCCCAGCCCTCAGTTTTGCTCTCAGCAAATGCGCCTATGTTATGGTTCAGTCTCCCCAACTATTAGGATTGCTGGGGGTGTGTGTGTGAGCTATGGACACTAGACTCTGCACTTGAGACTAGCTGATCTGGTCCAGGAGTGCAGTTGAGGTTTGATCTGTGACACCAGTGTGGGAGGAAAGGGCGGCATACTCCTCCCTAGAAGAACTCCCAGATCTCCTGGTCCTCCCTCAGGAGTGCTCTGACATATCGGTTACAACAAGTTTAGCTTCTCTGAGTGAGGTGCTCTAAGGGGTTTTCCCTTCCACTCCAGCTAGGACCTAGGACCTCTAACCCAAAGCACTGTTTTTTCCAGGAGGATTCACTTCCTGCCTTTCAGAGTAGCTTCTGTTTTCTGAGAAAGGATTGTGGTGGTCCACCTTATGAGTCTGGGCTCTGAAGCATCCTGTCTCAGCTGCCTTCTGTCCATCATCACATGACCTGTTGCTCCATCTGGGAGAGAGGGTTACTCCAGGGTCACTGAGTCCTACCAAGAGGTCTCCTAAAAGGTAGCCCTGGGGTCCACTGAAGTTTCTCGGCTCTACAAAGAAGGTGCAGGAATGTTTGCCACAAGGGCTGGAGCACAAGTCCAGCTGGGAAAGTGCTTGCCTTGCACACAGGCAATCTAGGTTTGATTCCCAGCGAACTCCTTCATGGAGGGCCTCTGTGGAGGCCCCATTAGGCGTGAGCTCTGAGCACAGAGCCAGGAATCAGCCCTAAGAAATATGTGAGACAGATAATGAACACGAGATCTCCTCCCAAGACAGGGCTCTAGGCCATATGGGGTCTGGGAGTCAGGTGGGGGGGCCCACCAGAATCTTAATGTGTGTTTATCAGGCTTCCTGCAAGCAGCCTTTCTCTGGAGCAAGCGCAACTGTTCTCTGAATGTTTCAGAAACCCCCAAATGCATCCAATCCATTTGGAATGGACACAAGGCGAGGTGAGTTCAGTATCAATTTGACAGAAACATTATTTTCAGGGCTCCATTAGAGGGAAAGGAGCTATCAGGGAGAGAAAAAAGAGACGGTGTGGCTTGAAAATGAGATTAAACCAGAGGAAAATGCAATAGTCCCCGAGTCGGAACACATTATAGATATCCTTGGAGGATTTAAGTTTTTCTCAGCAGCCTTCGGCCCGGTGCTATGGGGTCTATGGGGGGAGGGGGCGGTTTAAGCAGTTCCTGGCCCAGCATGTTCTTCTTCCTGGGTATCTTCTTCAGGCCTCACATGGTGGTGCCAGGAGAGGCAGGATGCCATCCTTGGGCCATTTGATCCTGTATCTGGAGCTGAGACTGTTAGAGAGCCTGACACAAGCAGGGGTCGCAGAGCTGGGCCATAGATGAGGGACCATGCACTGAGGCATATGGTACAGCAGTGGGCAGTGGGAAGGGAAGGGGCTGTGACTATGCTAGGGACAGTGCCCTACAAAGAATGCCCAAGAGTATCCCAAATGATGAGAGAGCTTGTAGAAAATTCTAGAAGGAAGAATGGTGGCCCTGCTGTGCCCAGGTCAGACCCACTTGGAGCAGAAAAACAGTCCCTAGGCCTCATCTTCCAGAGGCAGTGGGGTGTCAGGGAAGGACTGCAGAAACACCCACTTAGCTGGTGGACACATCCAGGCTTGAAAGCACAGTTTTAGAGGGCTAAAAATGTTTGTTTGGTTTGGCTTAGGGTTCTGGGTCACACCCATTGGTTTTTTGGTGTTTTAGGATGATTCCTGGCTCTGTGCTCAGAAATCTTGCCTAGTGCGCTCAGGGAAATATATAGAAAGAGCCCTGTGCACTGTACTATTGCTTTGATCCCTAGGGAGTTTTAAGACATGTGTGTATGCTTGGGTGCTTCTGGAGCCAGTTGTAACAGGGGGAATTTCAGTTCTAGTCTGGAGCATTTGGGAAGAGCATGGACCATGGTGTGGCCTAGCCCCAGAGAACCCAGTGTCTGTTCCGAGCACAACAATTTGCATGCAAGGCAAATGCCCTACCTCCATGCTTGATGAATGGTGAGTTGGGGTCCTCTCAGAGCCCTCTTCACTCTTGCTCACAGTCTTACATACACATATGCCATATGTATGCACACCAGATGCTGTTTACCTATGATATATGGTCCACACATTCACATGTCTACACATATATACCATACAAACACACAGGTGTGTACATATGTGTGCTGTTCCCAAGGCACTCACCCAGCAAGTACCTACCATGCACATACAATACACACATGCTCCTCATGCTAACACATACCTCACCACATACATGCACACATGTACACACAGTACACAATACTGATTCACTCACATGCACCCACTTGCTCATAAACACCACACATATTAAATAGGTGCACACACCACATAGTCACAATCCAAATATATGTCACATATGCACACCTACAACCCACACATGCATGGTAGCACAAAGTCACACATAGACATGTACCTGTCCCACACACATCACACACTCACACACACCACATGCACTCATATATACCTCATCTTAGTATTCTCTCTCTCGTTCACTCTTTCTCACATACACAATGCTGAAGTGTATTACTGAACTCATCCACTTCCAAAGAAAACATCAAATTCCCTATCTGGGGGTTTTGGGGCCACACCTGGCCAACCACTCCCATAGTATGGGGCACATGCAATGCTGGGAATTGAACCTTGGCACCCGTGTTCTCCAGCCCTTTAAATTACCATCTCAGTCCTCCCAAGTCCCCCTTTCTCCCAAGTCCCAATCCAACAGCTGTTTGGAATGACCTTGGAGGCATCTGGCCCCTGCGCCCCATAGGGGCTAGTGTTTGGCTGGAATGTGGGGTCCTGATAGGGTGAGAGCAGCAACTCCTGCACGTCCAGGTAGGCAGCAAGAGCCAAGGGCTAATACGGAGGGTTTTGGAGGGAAAAGCAGGGATGCTCACAGCTGTCCCCAGCTCCTGGTAGCTGACCAGAATGCCAGCAAGAGGTTCTGGTTAAGACAGCCAGGGGGAGCTCAGACATTCCCATGCTTCCTTCCTCACTGTCCATGCCTTTGGGACCCCCTGGGGAGAACCCCAAGAAAGAGCTCAATGAGATTGAGAGCCAAGTGAGTGATGTTTGCATCTGAGCTGGGTTAAATCTGGACACTTGCAGATAAAACAGACAAAGCTCTCCCACACCTGCCATGATCCCTCTCCCCCAACCCCCAGTAGAGGTGGCACCTCAGGCCCTGCCCTGCACCCACCCTCCACTCACCTGGTGATAACGTAGGGTGCGAAGCAGAGCACGAAGGTGCCGATGAAGATGCTGATCTTCTTGGTGGCGCGTTGCCGCCGCCGCTTCTGCTCCTCCAGGCAGCGCTCACGCACACTGTGGCGAGAGACACAGTCAGGCAGGCCCTGAAACAGGGACCTGAAGCCAGGTCTTGAATACCCCAGGGCCCCTGTGTGACAGCACAAAACCTCCAGAACATCCCTCCTTGAACACATGGAGAACCTTGGCCTGGAGTAATCATTCACCTGTGAGATTAATCATGATTTCCAAAAGAGCACTGTGTACAGAGTTGACCAGGACATGAACAGAGCTGGCTGGGTGCAGGGGTCATCTGTTTAAGGGATACCAGGGGCTTCCCTCCCACTACAGTTGGCACCTTAGGGCAGTGGTCCTCAAACTGTTTTTTTTGGGGGGGGTCGCACCTGGCAGTGCTCAGGGGTTATTCCTGGCTCTACGCTCAGAAATCGCTCCTGGCAGGCTCAGGGGGGACCATATGGATGCCAGGATTTGAACCACGGTCCTTCTGCATGCAAGGCAAATGCCCTACCTCCGTGCTATTTCTCTGGTCAAACTTTGTAAACAGGGGGCCAGTTCACTGTCCCTCAGACCTTTGGAGGGCCAGATGTAGTAAAAAAAAAACTAAC
>PVKC010039978.1:0-12426 GCA_004027635.1 Crocidura indochinensis | reverse complement strand
CGAACATTAACTTAGTTACATAAGAAAATGAAATTCTCATTAAATTTTTCCACTTTTTTGATCATTTTCCGGTGGTAATTTAGTGATAGAGAACAATTTCTTTCCTGGCTATGAATGTATTCAGGTCACTCGGTAACTAGAGATGAGAACTTGCAGTGCCTGAGTCTTACCAGGTCAGAGTAGCCCCTCCCTAAAGTGTCACATAGAATGACAGCTTTAGCTGTGGGCACCAGTGGCTCATAATTGGAAGTCCCATTCATAGCTTTTATTAATGCCATTAGAGAGGGTGGCATTTGCATTTTCTTCTAGTCCTGGCCCCAAGATGTTAGGATGTCACCTTGCCCTGAAGACCTTCTGTCTTGCTGCTACCCTTGAGGGCAGTGAGAACTACCTTATCTGAATTGCTCTTTCCCATTTAGCTGCCATAACTTTCTCATCTTTCTCTTCTCACCTCTATCTCTGTCTTGTTAGGGACCACTTGTCTTATTAAAAAGCAAGACAGTAGTTATAGGAGGTATAGCTTGACCTGAAAGTTGAACCCAACCTTTTTACATGAACAGTGTTCTTCCATGTGCCATTCCCATGGAGTCTTCAATCAATGATAATTTGTTGAGTCATCAATTATTTATGATAATATTAAGTAATTAATATAAGAAAGAGACCTGGAGCTAAAGAATGGAATAAACAACCTCCTTGTGATATTCTCTCATTTATTCATTTAGTACTTGGTATCTGTCCCAATTTCTCCCTCCCAATGTGGAAGGCACAGCAGGAGAGAAATCCTTCTTTGACCCCAAAGCTTCCTATTCCTGGGAATTGGGCTCAGCATGGCTCAAGGGGAGAACTGTTATCTGGTGACCAAAGTACAAAATTTGTCAGTGGAAAAACAGCAATTGGAAGCTGCAGATCAGACTTTGATTTTTTAAAGATAGCCATGGTGGTAGCCCAGAGTAGCCCCAACCTCTATAGAATGTCACTGGTTATTTGGAGGAAGGTGGTTATCAGTTGATAGCTTGGCCTTTTATAAGAAACAAAATCCGGGGGAGAGAAGGTAAAAACAAGGCAATGACTATAGCTATGGCATAATGGCTGGTCCTCTGTTTCCAAATTATTTGCTCAAGTCAGTCCTTGGTACCTTGACTGGCTGTTTGAGGAGCCGGATCTGCTTTGGCATGTGGTAGAGCATTTGCTAAATTCAAATCAGCACCTAAATACATCTTTGTGTTTATTAGCCATTTTAATGCCCTCTCTGACTTATCTTACCCAGTTAAGTAGTGGATAGTGGTATTTTTTAAATAATCCTTTAATTTTTTTTTCATCTGGGGTCAACACCCTGTGTGGTCCGTAGAGGCTGGCTGTTCCATCACTGTGGGACCATGCAATAGGCTCTGAGAATCTCACCCAAGGTTTCCTACACACACATGGCTTGGCCCTTAGAACTAATCTCTCCAACCAACCTTTAGAGGTTAGGGACCTCTAAAACCTCACAGGAACCCTAACCAGTCCTACCTTCTGTCCCTCCAGGGTATCTACAGCTGCATCCACGGCGTGGCCATCGAGGAGCGGCAGTCGGTGATGAACTCACCCACGGCCACCATGAACAACACGCATTCGAACATCCTGCGGCTGCTGCGTACCGCCAAGAACATGGCCAACCTGTCGGGAGTGAACGGCTCCCCGCAGAGCGCCCTGGACTTCATCCGACGCGAGTCGTCGGTCTATGACATCTCGGAGCACCGCCGCAGCTTCACGCATTCGGACTGCAAGTCCTACAACAACCCACCTTGCGAGGAGAACCTTTTCTCCGACTACATCAGCGAGGTGGAGAGAACTTTTGGGAACCTGCAGCTCAAGGACAGCAACGTGTACCAGGACCACTACCACCACCACCACCGGCCGCACAGCATCGGCAGCACCAGCTCCATCGATGGGCTCTACGACTGTGACAACCCGCCCTTCACCACCCAGCCACGCTCCCTGGCCAAGAAGCCGCTGGACATCGGCCTCCCATCCTCCAAGCACAGCCAGCTCAGCGACCTCTATGGCAAGTTCTCCTTCAAGAGTGACCGCTATGGAGGCCACGACGACCTGATCCGCTCAGATGTGTCCGACATCTCCACGCACACCGTCACCTACGGCAACATCGAGGGCAATGCGGCCAAGAGGCGCAAACAGCAGTACAAGGACAGTCTTAAGAAGCGGCCGGCCTCGGCCAAGTCCAGGCGGGAGTTCGATGAGATTGAGCTGGCCTACCGCCGCCGACCACCCCGCTCCCCGGACCACAAGCGCTATTTCAGGGACAAGGAAGGGCTGCGGGATTTCTACCTGGACCAGTTCCGACCCAAGGAGAACTCCCCGCATTGGGAGCATGTGGACCTGACCGACATCTATAAGGAGCGGGGCGAGGACTTCAAGCGCGAGTCGGTCGGGGGCTCTGGGCCTTGCACCAACAGGTCGCATCTCAAGCACTCCGGGAGCGAAAAGCACGGCAGTGGGGTAGTGGGCGGTGTGCCAGCCCCCTGGGAGAAGAACCTCACCAACGTGGACTGGGAGTCAGGTGGCGGCGGTGGTGGTGGTGGTGGCAACTTCTGCCGCAGCTGCCCATCCAAGCTGCACAGCTACCCGGCCAGCACGGGGCAGAACTCGGGCCGGCAGGCGTGCATCCGCTGCGAGGCTTGCAAGAAGGCAGGCAACTTGTATGACATCAGTGAGGACAACTCCCTACAGGAGCTGGACCAGCCAGTAGCCCCGGTTGCCGTGCCCACGGCTGGCACCGCTGCTCCCAAGTACCCCCAGAGCCCCACCAACTCCAAGGCCCAGAAGAAGAACCGCAACAAACTCCGCAGGCAGCATTCCTACGACACCTTCGTGGACCTGCAGAAGGAAGAGGCCGCCCTGGCCCCCCGCAGCGTGAGCCTGAAAGACAAGGGCCGCTTTCTGGACGGCAGCCCCTACGCACACATGTTTGAGATGCCCGCCGGTGACAGCGCCTTTGCCAACAACAAGTCCTCAGTGCCCACTGCCGGACACCACCACCACAACAACCCCGGCGGCTACATGCTCAGCAAGTCGCTCTACCCCGACCGGGTCACGCAGAACCCTTTCATCCCCACTTTCGGGGACGACCAGTGCTTGCTTCACGGCAGCAAATCCTACTTCTTCAGGCAGCCCACTGCGGCCGGGGCACCAAAAGGCAGGCCGGACTTCCGTGCCCTGGTCACCAACAAGCCGGTGGTGGCGGCCCTGCATGGGGCGGTGCCAGGCCGCTTCCAGAAAGACATCTGTATAGGGAACCAGTCCAACCCCTGTGTGCCTAACAACAAAAACCCCAGGGCTTTCAATGGCTCCAGCAATGGGCATGTTTATGAGAAACTTTCTAGTATTGAGTCTGATGTCTGAGTGATGGAGGAGAGTGGTGAAGATGGTTCTGGGACTGGAGGGCTGGGGGCTCTGGTGCCCGCGGTGCAGAGGGAAGCCGGAGAACTTGGTTCCCAGTGGCTTTCTTTTTTTAATTTATTCAGGGGATCCTGGAGTTCTGGTTCCTTCTGAGGGCCACCCTGGTGACCTGCACGGTCTCTGCTCCCTTCCTGTTGATTCCTCCTTGTCCTCCCCTCAGTCATTCCTGCTTCCAGGAGAGGGCGCTTGAGCGTTGCACTGCAGGGAGGCCTGTGGCAATGGGGCCAGTGTGCCTGCCTGCCTCCTCCTTGCTGGGAAGGACTCTTTACCCACCCCTCTTGGTGTGAAAGATGCCAGGGGGCACAGGAAAGCTCTTCCTGCAGGATACAGGATATGTAGATCTAGTTGAGGCAACATCTAAGACCATGCAGCCTACTACTCTGGAGTGAATGGGGATTTGACTAAATTCTCACAAATTCAATGACATCTGTTTAGGGCGTGCCAAGTTGAGGGTGGAAGACCATTTGTGTTTGCATATAAGCCAAAAAAAAAAAAAAAAAGTTGAATTCCCTGAGACTCCTGAGTGGTGAACCAGAAGAAAAGGTCGTGGTAGTTGATAGACAGTGGAGACTAGGGCTGTGGAAAGAGGACACATTACAGTGTCCAGACAAGGCCTATATACATGGTCTACACACACATCTCTGTGTGTGTAGAGAAGGAATCCTTGATTTGACTTCATATTTTTCTTCAGAGCCCCTTCATGCTTTCTTCAGAGCATTGTGCTTGTTTGGCTTATATACAAACAAATGGCGGTTTTGTGACTAAATTTTGGTTCTCTCACCCCTTAACACTTTCTGAAGGCAGAAAAGGAAAGATTTCTACTGAGCTGAAACCAGGTGGGGACCATTCCCTGGAGATCCAGGTACAAAATTAATTCCTTCATGGTGGCCAATACTTTTAACTTGTTTCAGCCAAGAGCCTCCAATGAAGGCAAGAGGGATTAGATAGCAGCCATTATTCTCTTGCCCCAAACTTGGGAGCAAACAGATTCCTTTAAAACTCTTTGGAGTCTTGGCCAAGATTTGATAAGGAGCTAGGTAAGGCTTTAAAGACTAAGGGAGTCACCTCAGGTCGGGTAAGTGAGAGAGGGGGATGTTTTCAATGCTTTGATCCCTTCTTACTTAACCTTGGGAATTCTGGGAGAGTTTATTCCCCCTGATCCACCCTAGATGGGTCACACTGAGAAGAGGCACGAGCTTGCTCCATGAGTACAGCTCAGGAGGTATGGAGATAAGAGATGTGAACTTGGGGACAGGAGGTTCACTCTGCCCTCTAGGGCCTGAATCCCTGAAAATGTGACATGGACCCCAGTGTCCACACTCTCTTATGAACCTCCCTTCACTCTCCAGACCAGACCATTGGAAATGAAGAGTTCTCCTTCTCTGAGGAGAGTTCTTTACAGATGCCCAGGCCCCCTACACTGGAAGCTGCAAACTTGAGAAGGGAAATGAATAATTGTCCCTGCTGGTTCTGAAACTCGGGGTTGAGGTACTGGATGGCAGCCCAAGAGCTCCAGGTCTGTTTGGAAGCTGGACCATGGGGCCACCATGTTGGGCAGAGGACACACAAACCAGAAAGGTGCTCATCCTCCCCCAGAAGGAAGTTGCCATGTCTCTTCTTGTCCCACCTCCAGGGCTGTCCCTTGCCTTTTGTTTGCACCTATCCCCCTTCCTTATTTCCCACAGCCCTTGATGGTTCCCTACCCCTTGATTTTTACCTCAGTATCTTTTATTTTAAAGCCAACTGAAGGCCTTGTAAAGTTTTGTGTTCTTTCTAAAATGAACCTGGGGACAAGGGGCTGAAGCTCTTCCAGATTTGGAGGGAGGAGCACTGAGTGCTTTATCTTAGATTCCAGGAAGGTTGTGGAGAGCAAGGGCAGAAGGTGTGAGGTATCTCCAAGAGGAAGGAAGAGAAGGGTCATAGAAACATTTGCTTCCCCCTGACTCTGTCCAGGGCAGGGCCTTCTCCCTTCACACTTCCTTGTACCTCACCCCATTTAAAATCAAAAAAACCAAACCAACTAGCCTAGTGAACAGCAATCTAGAACAAAGGGGGCTCTGTTGGTCTCCCCTGGTGACAAATCAAGATGGCGTTTATTTCATATGTAAATATTTTTTTTCTAATTCATTTTGTATAGATAAAGTGTTCTCTTGTGAGTATTCAGGGTGTTGGGCTGGAGGGAGTGGGGTGGGGATGGGAATGAGAGGTGGGGAGTGTTTTGTTATGGGTTTCCATTTTCCATGGGTGGGGGGATTGTTTTCTATGGCTTTTGCTTCAGGGTGTCTGGTGGGGGAAATGAATGTGAATGGAGGCCAGAGGGTGAAGTAGTCTGAGATGAGTCATATGTGTCCAGGCCTCCTCACCTCACTGGTTTCACTGGCCCATGAGAAGCATATGCCAGTGGTTTTGGATAGGTTTCACTCTGGCTCTAAGCAAAACACAGGTCCCAGGTCATCAGGTTCATCTTCTCAGCAGGCCACCAATTTCCTAGATATCATGCAAAATCTAGCTGGTAGCCCCATAATTATACTGCCAGCTGAAGGTAGGAAAAACTTCTGTAAGGGCTTAAAACAGAATTGAGGTCCCATAACCTCTGCAAGGTTTCAGGAAGCTAGGTCCTGAGAACTCTCTCAGTAACCCCCCCTTTCTTTCCTAATTCTCCCCTTCCAATCATTCTCCTTTCTCCCTAGTACATGTGACCCACCTGCCTCCTCCATCCCAATCACTCTTTCCAAAACAGCATCACTGAAAACTTCCACCCCACCTTCATTCCCAATTCCCCCCATGTTTGCTTATTTAAAACATGTGCTATCTATCTGGTTGCCAAGAGGTAGCACTGGACACAGGAGTTATATCCCTACCCCCAGTCTTTGCTAGAAATGACAGATCTGCTCTAGACTCAGTGGCTAGGTGGTTTGCTACGAAAGGTCATGAGAGTTGGTACTGAAAGTGGAATGCAGAGATGGTGCCTCTGGAAAGAGATTTTCTATTTGCCTTCTCATTTCTGCCATCAGGAAGGTGCTACTTGCCTCGAGCCAGGTATTCATAACTTGACCTTGGATTAACCAGACAAATCGAATTTCTTTCATGGGACTCTTGGCTTTGTGTTGGGTGGCAGTTCTTCTCCTTAGCACAGGATGAGATTTCCAAATCTATTTACTCGAGCTATTACATTACGTTTTTCCCCTCTCTTCCCATCATCACAGGCCATCAGCTAAATAATTTCATTTTTTCAATCCTTTATTTGGTCCCAATTGGGCATGTCTCTTCAACTGGATGTTTGATTTGGGACCAAATAAGATATTCATGGGCTGCTCAAGATGGCTTCAAGGAAGGCTGAGCATATTTCCAGTCATAGATGTCGCTTCATTTCTAGGTAATAAGTCTGTTAAAAACAGGAGGAGCGATTTGGCATTCAGTCCCATCTATGCCACAGAAGGGTCTGCACGGACCCTCAACCTGCAATTCCCCAGACTTCTCAGGAGCATTCATAGTTCCAGCTATCTCCAGAATGAGCTTTCTCTAGTTCTATTTGTTGTAGCATTCCTTCCTACTACCTGGGGTGTGGAGGGGGGTATAGTCCTATCTCACACCTCCGTTGGGCAGTGATGCTTCAAGCTCAGCTATGCTCCAAGCTCAGATCATCTAGCCCTCACATTTGCCTGAGTTAGGATGCACACAACCTTCAGAATGATGCATGTACAGTGGATTGTGTACTTTCCAAGTCTGTCATGTATAGCCTCTGCCAGAACTTAGGAGAACTCTTAGATGTGGATTCCCTATGTTCTGGCCACAGTCATGTTGCAATTTGGGGGTGGGATGGGGAGGGGGGAAATCTCAAATGATTCCATTAAATGTAGGTGGTGTCAGTAGTGCCCAAATGCATGTGTAATGTCATCCAGTAGGACTGTCTATACAATTAAGTGAATATCACCCACCCAGTCTTCCATGCCCCAGAGGGAAGCCTCTGCGTGGGAGGAGAAGAAACTGTCACCAAAACCGCAGTGTGCTGGTCACCTGCACTTCTCATCTCAGAGCGAGGTCTCTTGGTTGTTTGGAAGTTTATGGTTTTGGTTTTGGTTGGATTTTCACTTAGTTCAAGATTTAGGGGCAGAATAACCAGATGATGTGGACAGTTGCCTTTGGAAAATGCTATTTTAGGACTCTATTCTTTTAATCCCCAACTCCCTAAGCCACACCTATCACTACTTGACACCCTGTGTATGTCTTTTGGGTGTTTTGGAGTGATTTTTGATGTGCTTTCTTTGCTGAGTGTATTCTGTGTCTGCAGGTCTTATGGCCAAACTTTCTATGCTCTGTGAATTTAAAGCCATAAAAGAAATGTGCGCTCAGTGGACAACCAAGAACTTGGGTCGAGCATTTGCTTCCTAGACGTGATTCATAGTCTCTTCCTGTCTAAGGATCTCTGTACAAATGAGAAACAGCAAAGGTGTTGGACAGGTATCATGAGAGGGTGCTATGGAAAGGGCATATGGATGACATATGGTCTGTGTTGTGTACCAGGGGTTGCAGCCAGTCTCCTCACCTCTCCCCTCTCCAGCCCACTTCATTCCTGACTTCCCACATAGGGCTGTTTCTCTAACACTGAGCTGTTCATCTGTCATTGAAGTGAAAATGATCCCAGGAAGGATGACATATTAAGCCATATTAGGAATTTACACATTACACACTTTACAGTTTACATTAGGATTCTCATTCCTTTTCCTGGGAAAAAGGTTATGTTAGAGAAAGGCAGGGAGAGAGTGGAGAGACTAAAAGTAACAGAGAGTAGAAAATGCAGCCTCTTGAGTCGAAAGACATCTAAACCCAGTTCCACTAAACCACAGATCACCTTCTACCAATTTCTGTTTAAGGCTCCTGTGACACTGACTTAGAATATCTAGCCAGGAATTCTATCTGACAAATAGTCACACTAGTGGGGTAGTTTGTAGACTTCAAAATCCAGTACTTGGAAGGGTAGATCCTTTCTATAGAAACTGGGAAGTCACTGACTATGCAAGCAGGAAGATCACATTGAATTAGTGTTACAGGAATCAAGATGAGTAATAAAAATAAGAAAATGATTTCTAGTATAAAGGACTTGTGGTAAATGTAAGAGGTGGAAGTAAGGACAAGGATTAAGAAGGTTCCAATGTAAAAGCACAACCTTCAGTCTCTCACCTAGCTATTCTTTTAATCATTTGGTTTCTACAATTCAAATGTTAGCTCTAATTGTAGAGCAGACACCAACACTGTGCAGGAGATTCTAGTGAAATCTGGCAATTCAGTGATGCCCATCGTGACTGAGCCTAGGCTCTGCCTCTGGGTTTGGGTTGAGCAGATAAAAAAATACACTTTTTAATGGAGTATATTATATCCACATATGTTATGTGAATGCAAATGTCTATAATAGTTAAGTAAATGAGTCAAGTATATATAAATAGATTTTCATAAATGAGCATATTTATCCAGACAGGTTTAACATTTTCTTTTCTGGTCCAGGTGTGAGTGGAATGTATGATATTTGAGGCAATTTGAAAAATACTGCAGAAATGTAGGGCTCTTATGATGGCCAAGCCTGGGCTTCTCCTTTCATCCCACTTCCTAGACCAAAAATTTTACCTTGCCCTCCTGCCCTCTCTAACCCCCCCTGACCTCCCAGGTGCTCTGTTGTTCTGGTTCAAGTCCCTTTGGCATTATTCATTGCCTTCCCTCTCGGTTATAACCTTGTGCCCATCCACAGCAGCAGTATGTGATCTCTTTTTCTATCCCAAGGCAAGAAGGTCTATAACCTCTGTGTGCCCAAGGACACAAAATCAATCAATCTATTTTATCTCAATCTGGCTCCAACCCAACTGATTTATTTATTTCCCCAGTGTTTACTGCTGTTACTTCCACCAACCTCTCCTTTGTTTTCCCTTGTATACTTGTCCTGCTTGCTACTAAGAAATGATGTTGGGTCTTAAATTCTCATAGAACCACTCCCCTTACACTTCCACTGACCATCTGTTGTTGTCTTTTCCATCCTCTCTCCTCGTGCTCCTTCTTCCTGACCTCTAGCCTCTCCTCTGACCTTTTCTAGATCCACTTCAGTCCTTCTTAAGTCTGTCTGCTGCTTTTTTAATCTCTGCCACTTATCTGCCTTCTGCCACCTCTAAAAACCAATTTTCTTTCAGTTCAGACTTTTGCCTTTTTACTTCCAAACATCTCAAAAGGGGCATTTGTCTTCCTTTCCTCACCTATTACTCATGGTTTGATCTTTAACGTTGGGCTGATCCTACTCCTCTACTGAAAGGACTCAATAGCACTGTTCCCATGAACCGACCACCAAATCCAACTCCATCTCCAGCCTTTTGGGGATTAGACTGATTTTCCTTCCAATCAGAAGCAGTCCCTAGTGGTTTGAATCCTAGCCTCTGTCCTCTTCTTCTCCCACTCTTGTCTCCTTCCTCCGTCTTCCTCAGCAAAGGCTTGGCTTGGCATCCCAGCATGGGTCTCTGCATGTCCTTACCATATGCCTACAGCATTTTCTTCCTTCTTCCAGGACTTCAGTGACTTACTTAAAGTGAGTGTATCCAGTTGTACATTTCACTTCAGCTTAATGCACATATTTTCAACCACTTCTTAGACAACAAAGATCACATAGAGTCAAATAGGTAATATCACGCAAAAGTCATTGACAAATTCTCTCTGGAGGCTAATGGTACCAGTATCTCCACCCGCTTGTCATCAGATTGAAGCTTTTTAGCCACATTTGCTTTCCCCAGTCTTGGCTCTTGATAGCTGTTCATTTCTTTGATTGGATCACCTGTTCGTTTCAGCCTTAAATTTTCCATTCAGTCTGTTCCTGCCTGATTATTTTGTCTGGATTATTTTGCTCCCCTAAGATTTCATTTTTCTAATATTTCAGAGATTTTTCAACTCGATCAATTTCTCACTTTCTAAATGCAGATTAAATATCATTCTCCAACTCCAAACAAGAACACATGTAAGGGGTTATGCCTGCCACAGTCTCAAGCAAAAATTCCCTGTCTGTGTGTGCCTGGTGACCCAGAACATTAGCTCTGGTATTCCTTGTATCAACTCAGTTTCCCACTGTGTCTTTCCTTAAACACTTTTCTTTGCCCCAGTTTTCTCCTCTGTATAACATTTCTTACTTCAACTGTCACTATATTCTAAGACCAGATCCACCAGGTATATTGCTCTCTAACACATTGTGTCTCTTTCATATCTTAGGAACTATCATGTATCCTACTTATCAGAAATATCACTTCACATTCTAGATTATCAATTCCTCCCCATAGGAAAAAGAATCATCTTTTTATCTCCTTCAACACCTATTGGTGACTCTTGTGGTCGCAGTTACTGCTTCCACAAACAACCCTGAGACAAAACCCAGATTAATTTTTATGCATGCAGAAAGCTCCAGGACAAAACAATTTGGAGATATTTTATATAACCTCCTCAAAGCCATGCTCTATTTTTTTTCTCTCTGGATAAGTCCATGTTTTCTTGAATATGAATCTCTCTCCCTTCACAGTTCTCTAAATTTATTTTAGTAAAAGTTATTTGTCTTATATGTGTGTGCCATATATATATATATATATACATACATATATGCCATTGGGGAAGATGCCACATCTGGTGGTACTCAGAAGAAACTCCTGGCTTAGTTCTCATGCATTGCTCTAGGAGGTTCTCTGAGGATCATGTGGTAACAAAGATCAAAACAGAGCTCCTGCTTTCAAAACATGCACTTCATCCCTTTAAGCTATCTCACTGGTACACTGCTAAACTTTGCTATTATAAAATGAAATGGAAAGGGAATCACTTTATTTTTACCACATTATACTTGCATCTGCAGCAAACTCTCAAGCAAATACATCTCAGTTTCTGCCCCTCCCCATAATCCCAGCCAAACATAGCATGCTGCAAATGTTTCCAGTTTTGTTATTTTCCATAGGAATTTTGGGTTTTTTTTCTCTTTCCCTTTGCTCTCTGAATTTACTCTGTGACTGATTTTAGCCCCTATATTATAAACTTACATACACACACACATCCAGTGGGAGATCTTTGGATTCTTTGTAAAGGATTTAACAATATACTGGCTACCTGGAACTTTTCAGATGTTTTGAGTGGAGTCTGTCTCCAAATTCCTAACTTTCAGGTTGAGTCTCTAACAATCTAACAACTCTAGGATTGGGTTGTCTGTGGCCTGGTCCGGAGCATCCTCCTTGTGTCGGGGACACAGCATCAGAAAAACTTGTCACAGTCAGGAAATCATATAATCATGGACAGAAGCACTGTATGTGTGGAAACTTCCATTTGTATCTTGGGAGAAACAACCAAACTACAACCTTGCCTTGCTGCTTCTCTCCTGGGATCTGAATTCTCATCCTTTCTGAGGCCTTGTCTCCTTGGTCACTTCTCCCAAAAGCAAGATGCAAATTGAGAACATGTAATGATTTATTTATCTGTGCATTTCACAGAAAAGTTGGTTCACATTTGTATGAGCTGACTCAGTGAGAAGTCTAGGCTCAAATCTGAAATTTCTCTCTGGGAAAAACTTTATTATGTGAGGTGGAGGGAAGACAGATCCTCTTGCTGCACAGTACCCCATTCCTTTATTGTTTTAGTCTCCCCAGTCTTCTCCCAGTTATAGTGCATTTCTATTATGTCCCCTTCTTGGTATCACTCACTTTCTCCCCATAAAGTAATGCATGAAACTGGACTGACTCTTGTAACCAGAACATCCCCTCCTGCTGGCCAGCCTCCTATAAATCTCATTATGTCATCTAGCATGAATTATTTTCCTTTGGGAGGCATCTCTTGCCACTCTGTGCTAATTTAGAGCATACTATAAAGAACTGAACTCAAATAACTTGCAGGCAGTGACAAGTCCCTTCTTCAAAAATAGGGAGCAAAGTCCATTCTTCATTGAGACAGGAGAGGGCTGAGAAGTTATTGTTG
>PVKC010039977.1:0-12426 GCA_004027635.1 Crocidura indochinensis | reverse complement strand
CCGAGGGATCGGACCTTGGTCCTTCCTAGGCTATCGCATGCAAGGCAAACGACCACTCCGGCCCCAGCATGAATTTCTAACCAGTGTAGTTTTCCAGCTGTCTATGGCTGGAATCAGCATCTTAACTCTGAATGATTCAATGCTCTCCTTCTGTACCCACCCAGATTCTAGTTTGCTGAAGCACTTCTGAATGTAATCATAGTCATATTGCTGAATGTCTTTGCAACTAGTTAGTTCAGAGGGATAGGTGTCTTAGCTAAATGAAGTACATAGCATGCCTTTGATGCCTAAAAAGGCCAATATATTACCTTCTAGGCAACAGATCTATCCTATTCCTTAATTTCTGCCAATCAACCTATTTTGTGATTTTACCATTGGGCAGCATGAAAGCTGTTCCTAACGGTGCTATTTGTTCTGCTTATTTCTCTTTGTTTTATGTATATACCACTAGCTAAATTGTAAATCTCTAAGTGAAGCAGCAATTAGAGCCAATGAGGATAAGTGAGCAAAAATATTTTTAAAGTTTTGTTCTCTATCTGGCCCTCTTCCAGATTTGAAGATTTTTTTTCCTTTTCTCTTAAGTCAAAGTCTCCATTTGTCTATTATAGGAGAAGAATATTCTTGATCCATCACCCAAACTCTGACAAACCTATTTATGCAATCCTTAAGGGACTTCTCAAAATAGCATACTAAAAGAAACTGAGTCCTCAAAAGAGAAAGGAACAACCACAAACTCTCCCAGCTTAATAAGTCACTCAATACTTTCATAGAAAGTAAATCACAGGTTGCAAGCAAAATGAAACATTCTCTTAATTTTCTCATACAACCAAAGTAAATATATTATTTTATTTTCATAATATCTTTAACACCATGGTAAGAAACGTGTTTTAGTTGGGTTTCAGCCATAAAAAGTGTACCCCCATTTATCAGTGTGACCTTCTCACCACCAATGATTTTGAGAACAAACTTATCTGTTAGATCTAGCTAAGAAAATTGGAAACTACACTCTCCAAACAAGTGGAAGCAGAGATAAACAGATGGGAATATATTAAGCTGAGAAGCCTCCGCACATCAAAGGAAATAGTGCCTAGGATACAAAACCACCAACAGAATGAGGAGAAACTATTCACCCATTATCCATCAGATAAGGGCCTAATACATAAAATATACAAGGTACTGACAGAACTTAACAAGAAAAAAGTCTAACAACATCAAAAATGAGAGAAGAAATGAACAAATACTTCCTCAAAGAATTGCAAATGACCAAAAGATACATAAAAATGCTCCATATCACTAATCATCAGGGAGATGCAAATCAAAACAACAATAAGGTACCATCTCACATCACAGATACTGGCACACATCACAAAAATAATAAAAATCAGTGCTGGCAGGGATGTGGAGAGAAAGGAACACTTATTCACTGCTGGTGGGAATGCCGTCTAGCCCAGTCTTTATGGAAAACAACGTGGAGATTTCTCAGAAAACTGGAAACTGAGATCCCATATGATCCAGCCATACCACTCCTAGGGATATACCCTAGGGACACAAAAATGCAATTCAAAAATCCCTCCCTCAGATCTATATTCATTGCAGTGCTACTTACAATAGCCAGACTCTGGAAACAACCAAGATGCCCTTGAACAGATGAATGGCTAAAGAAATGGTGATACATATACACGATGGAATATTATGCAGCCGTCAGGAGAGATGAAGTCATGAAATTTTCCTATACATGGATATACATGGAATCTGTTATGCTGAATGAAATAAGTCAGAGGGAGAGAGATAGACACAGAATAGTCTTGCTCATCTATGGGTTTTAAAAAATTAAGGATATTATTGTAATAATGCCCAGAGTCAATAGAGAAGTGGACCAAAAAAACCAGCTCACAATATGAAGCTCACCACAAAGAGTAGTGAGTGCACTTAGGGAAATAACTACACTAACAGCTATCACGACTATCTTTTCTTTGTTTTTTTTTGGGGGGGGGGCCACACCTGGTGATGCTCAGGGGTTACTCCTGGCTATTCGCTCAGAAGTCGCTCCTGGCAGGCACAGGGGACCATATGGGGAACTGGGGGATCGAACCGCGGTCCGTCCTAGGTTAGCACAAGCACCTTACCTCCAGCGCCACCACCCGGCCCCCTATCATGACTATCTTAATGAGTGAGAGAAATAAAATGCCTGTCTCAATTACAGGCAAGGGTTGTAAAAGGGGGGCATTGGTAGTGGGAATGTTGCACTGGTGAATGGGGTGTTCTGCTTGTGACTGAAACCCAACTACAATCATGCTTGTAATCATGGTGCTTAAATAAATATTTTATATAAAAAAGAATATAAAAATAAAACTCAGAGAAATATACCTTAATAAAATAATATGAAAAAACATTTTTAAAAAGTCAAAGAGTGATCAATTAAATGGTGGCCTTGTTGAGCAACTTCAATGAGAAAAATGTTGAAGTGACACAAGCAAACACCAAAAACACCAAACTACTGGTTGTAGTAAAAACAGAAAGCTGTGGAACACACAACAAGATGAATTAGCTTGATTTCCTATTTATTTTGGGCAATGGAGCAACCACAGAATTCTCAGTATTGATAACAAGGAAACTTGACAGAAATAACAAAGTCGAGGAGGAAAAAAAACAACTGCTTTGGAGATAGAAACATATGTGAGACAGTGTGAGAAACAAAGACATAATCAATGATGTAACCACGCCCAGTCTAGTAACACCAGCTAAACTCCAAAGGTAGTGATTAACTGATGAGAGATATGCCATTATCCAGAGAAGCCTGCCTGTGCTTCTGTAAAGCCTTCACTTATAGTTGATTGCACAGCATGCCTGCTTCTTAGTGGGCCTGCAAACTCATTGGGTTTCTTCAGGTAGTTATACAACAATGTATTTAATAGCCCTCTCTATCATGGAGAAACACATAGAAAACTATGATTCCATAATTCCTGGGTTTTTGCATTCATAAGAGTAATTTTGACAAGTAATGAGAGAATAAAAATATGAGATTGCAATTTATTCCTGAGTATATATTCTAGCTCTACTTGACTATTTGTGTGCTTTTATTTATAAAGGTAAATCAATCTAAGGTTCAGTTTCCTCATCTGTTAATTGGGGATACCTATCTATGCTTAGGGTTTTTAGTAAGATTAAATGGACACTTTGTATAAATGCTGAACATTTTTGCATCATTATTTATAAAGTCCAACTCAAAGTAAGCATTTCAGAGTGTTCCTTTCTATATCCTGAGTCCAAACTTGACAGTGAAAGGAAAGGCTGTTCAATCTGTAATCTTAGGGATTAAAATGCTAAGAGAAAATGAATATAAGAGCTTTGAATCTTCTTTTCTATCATAAAATTCAGGTTGTTTGATATGTTTTTTAAAGTATGCATTAATGATGGTAATATTATAGAATAAAAAATGAGATTATGGATGTAGTTGCAGCCAGGATATTCTGTGATTCTGAAAAATTAACAAAGTCATAGAATTTAAAAACTGTAGATTAGAAGAGGCATCAGAACTGACTGAGAGTTCCAACTAGAATTTAGAAGGAAGGCATGCTCATCATGCACAAAATTTTTCTCTGTTAAGAAAACCATAGAAGTCTTGTAGGCAAAGATTCAAGGATATCTATTATTATTTTCCTTTTAAATTGAACTCAAATACAAAATAAAATTTTACCCAAGAAAAGCACAATAGAGGGGCCAGGAAGGTGGCGATAGAGGTAAGGTGTCTGCCTTGCAAGAGCTAGCATAGGACGGACCACGGTTCTATCCCCCGGCATCCTATATGGTTCCCCCAAGCCAGGAGCGATTTCTGAGCGCAGAGCCAGGAGTAACCCCTGAGCGTCAAACAGGTGTGGCCCAAAAACCAAAAAAAAAAAAAAAAGGAAAAGCACAATACACATAAGACTTCAAAATAATATAAAAAGTTAAAATAGCAAACAAGTTGTGGTCATAGTAAAGTTTCAATCTACTAATACTAAGTAAATCATGATTCTTTAATCTTTGTTTCTTAATTGTTTAATGAGGAGTTTGGGGCCATCACTAAATTCTGACTCTCAGATTTGAGAATTCTAAAACATTTAGGAGAATTCTGGAGACAATAAGCCCTGAGAAAATCTAACTACATCCATAGCTCCAACAAGATTCAATCACTCTTCCTGGAGTTCAAATGCAGCACAATATGAAAGACTAGGCTACTCTCTCCTTCGTATCACTTAATCTACTTTCATATTTCTACTGGAAAACTTGGAGAGAAAACAATCAAAGTGAATTGATCTTGAAGCTGTTTCAAAATATCAGTTTCTTTTTTTCATGGGTAGGCAGGTGACATATGAACATCCTTATTTGCCCTCTGAGTTTTACACATAGTACATTGAGTGAGTGTTTGTTAAGTAATATTCAGATCATAGTATTAAGTCAAGAGAAACTTTACTCAAAGAAAATTGTGTTCTCCGCTACCCTCGATTTGACACACTTCCAAAAGTATCAGGATCAAGAAGTCTCAGCACTCCACAAGGCAGAATAAGCCACAGTCCTTTGTAGTTAGATCCAGACTCCTTTCATCTTTGACATCATTACACCCCAACTTTGTACCCCATTTTCTTTATGCTCGTAGGTAGCTATCCTCCATTTCTCTCCCACAAAGGTAAAAAATATTTAGATAGTTGGTCTGTCTTGGCTATCTCAAAACTGAGAATGCTGAAGAATGTTTCTATAGAAGTCACTTTTCTGTTAAGAAATCCTTTTCTAAAGGATTTAGTCTAACCTCAAGTCCAAACTGGGTCTGATTATTTTAGATCACAATGCAAACTACAGTATACAAAGGGAAGCGCAGGCTTTCGTTTAGAGGCTCGATGAAAATATACCCATTTATGAAAACTCACTCAAAATTCATTCTAAAGTGAATGAGGGACATCGGGGTTATTCGAAGTCATTGAATTCTATTTGGACATACACAGAAAATACAGTATAAATAATTTGTAGCACTTATTCCATCCTGTTAAGTAGAATTCATTTTCAGTTATGTGAAAAGGCTTCTCCCTATCCTATTCAACTAGAGCTGGCAGCTGCATCCCTTTTTTGCTATTTAGGTAATAGAGTTACAATAGTATACCAAGTTACTCTATCCCACTACCACCAAAATGCCCATGAACCTCCACCCCTGTTCTGTTTGTTTTTGGGTCACACCCGGCAGCGCTCAGGGGTTACTCCTGGCTCCATGCTCAGAAATCACTCCTGGCAGGCATGGGGGACCATATGGGGCACCGGGATTCGAACCGATGACCTTTTGCATGAAAGGCAAAGGCTTTACCTCCATGCTATCTCCCGGGTCCTCCACCCCTGTTCTTATGCCAATTTTGTTCTGATCTCCCTTCCCCCAAACTGGTATTATTGCCCCCTCTCAGGTCCTTAATCTAGTACCCAAACCAATTACCAATTTATCTTATACAACTGTGGTATACAGAGAATTAAATCAAGGGTACATACAGACAATATAAATTGTTAAACCCTGATAAATCAACTGCATTTTTGGTTGACATTTATGCATATGTCCCTCTAAAGTGCCCATAAAAAGCCTGCTAACACCTAAACCACTTGACACTTGCTTGGATAGGAGGCAGAGACACATGATTAGTGCTGGCAATTACTGACTTCAAAGGGTTTCAAATCAATTCTATGTAAGAAATCCAATTAATGGGCATGATAATCATCACATGGCATTCATTAAGTGCACACCAAATCCACAGGGCAACTTCGAGGTGACTCTTCATAACCCCACGGAGTTTGCGCTGCAATCTATTTATCTTCAGATAATTATTTAGATGTGAAACTGAAACATAAAGGGATTATGCAAAGCATCACAGCACCCCTTCTAATCCAAACTCCAGTTGCTTAGACTTGATTTTTTTGAAGTCAGAGCTTGTGTGGCTGAGGTTCAGAAGCCTTGCCGCGTCTGCTTTTCCCAGACGTTAGGCAAATCTTCTCCAGATGGTCTTCTACATTTCCTTTCAGCTGACAATGCAAAGCAAGTTTACTTTCACTGAACAAAACTGACATATCTATTTGGGCATACTTTCTGGTTCTCATTTTCCTGAGAACTCTGTCTCCCGGATGGTGCATCATGGAACCAGAATGAAAGAGAAAAGTGGAAGCAGCAGGATTGTATGCACTGCCAATTTCCAGACAAACTACAAACTTGACGAATACTTAGTACTTGCCTCCTCAACTGTGATATTTGGATATGATGAATAATAAATACATCATATTGCCACACAATAATTTCCTACTTTCTGTTGCATAGGATTTCTGCATTGGAGAAATTACTTTACTTTTCAGACTTTGATTCTGATTTCAGTTGTAAATCCTTTTTAAACCTGTTCACAACTGAAGCTTTAATCAGTCCAGGACAGTCTAGGATAAGTGAAGAGTTCTATTTTGAGTGAGAGAAAATTTCTATTGAGGTAGGAGAACAGAGGACACAAAACTGGGGAACCTTCTGTTCACAGACTCATAAATTAGCTTAGGTCTCATCTAATAATACAGCTGCAAGGAAGAGAAGATTTGCAGAGGGTCAGTTCTTAATTAAAGGGAAAGTTAAACAAATGCTGTTATAAGGAATGAGACCATAGGGAAATTTTAATTTGCCAAGAGTAAATTAGGCTGGGTGTGGGTGATATTTGTTTTAATCCTGTTCCATAAAATCTACAGGCTGACATTCATATGCAAACAGAGAGTTTCTTGATCTTCCTATTCAAAGCTCCTCATACACAGAAGATGTTTTTTCATTATCATCCCAAATTTATACAATCACTTTATCAAGTTGGAGGGGGAGCATATGTGTTTAAATCAAGTTTGAAACATCAAGGAAATGTGAATTCAAATGTTCTATGTGAATTGTTGCATGAATGGTTTTAAAACAAAAGTAAACTTTAGGGTCAAGGACATTACTTAAGTGGTAGAGCACATGCCTAGCATGTAGGTGTCCAGGAACTGAATCTCTGGTATTTGCATGATCTTCCAAAGCACCAATGGATGTCCCTACCTGGTTTCTACATAATCAGAAAAAAGGTACTTTTCAAGACAAAAATGATACCCTGAAATATTGCATCTGAATTCCAAGATTAAATATTAGGTTTACTATATATTGACAAAATATAACAAGGAATACCTGCATTGGGCTCATCATCTCCTTCTTCTGCCTCATGTTTCTGCTCTACCCGTCTGTCTCAAAAACAATCTTCACATTCCATATGTATCTTTCTGCACTCACTTTCTTTGCCACAATATTCAAGATAAATTTGTCTGAAATTCCATGGAGACCAAAGAGGGTTTAAAAAAATTGAGGAGAGTGATTTTCATTTGGTTTGATTTTAAAGCCCAAGTGAGCTCTAGAGTAAAAGCAAAAGAGTAATAAATGATTTACCTCTTTGTATTCCAAATAAACTTTTTGTAAATAAGAATATTAATTCTATAAAACATTAAACTTCTGCTCATTAAAATGTATCACAAAACATACGAAATGCTAAATAAATTGGACTAAAATGTATGTGACATATTGCAAGAATTCAATATTCACATATTGAATTTATATAAATAATCAGAAAAATACTTAACATTATAATCAAAATATGGACAAAGAAATGAGAAAATTCTCAAAAGAAGGTATAAGCATGGCCACAACATGAAAAGGGAAGCCCCTAATAATAATCAAGAATTGTTTGATTATCTTTTTTATATTCTTTTTTATTTCCCTATTGAATATCCAATGCTAGCAAGAGGATAGTCAAATACTGTCATATTCTCCTTCTAGAAACATAAAGTGGTACAATCTTTCTGGAGGGCAATTTTGCAATATGCTCAAAAATTTTAATTTCCATAAATGCTCACCATGTTATTTCTTTCTCTAGACATTTACACTATATAAATAATTAGATATATTATATTAGTGTTGTCACAATTCATAATATGGAAAAATTGGGAGCAATTTAAATATTCATTTGGGAAACAGTCATATTGATTACAGTATTCTAAAGGAAGAAATTCTGTGTATCCATTAAAATAATGTTTTAAAATATTAAACAACAAGAAAGTGTTTGATATTTAATAATAAGGTTTTAAAAGGCAGCACACAAATAGCACTGCCTATTTTACTAAAATTAAGTATGTGGTGCAGTTTTATATGAAAGAATGAAAAGAAATGCATTAAATATTGACTGTTGTTACACCTAATGAATAGTCAATCTTTTATTTAATTTATTATACATTTGTATCTCAAGTGTCAAATAAGCGTGTATTGATTTTATACTTACAAAAAGACACTACCTCATAAAATGAGTCTTGTTTCTTGAGATAACTTTGGATTATACGACTAAATTGTCTATATGTTTCAGAGGTGTGCTAATGCCCACCATCAAATTCTCAATATCCTCCACCAGTCCATGGACCCTGTCAGCCTACTCTAACTTCCTTGTTTACCTCAATTTTGTGGCCTGAGTTTAAAGATTTGTTTTCAATGAATATAATTTAATCTTTTGCTTGGTTTCTTTATATGCTACACACAAGTGAATTCATTGTGTGCAAGTCTTTCTCCTTCTGACTTATTTTCCCTTAGAATGAAACTCTACCTCTTTTTATTGTTCCAATTAATTTATTATAAATGAACTGTGAGGATAAAATATTTCTTTCTGTGATCTTCATTCTAGTCCACTTATCTGTGTGTCTAATTATAATAGTTTTGGAGTATAGTTTAAAGTTGGAGGGTATGATGCCCCACATTGATTTTTGTCAGTTTTGCTTTAGTTATTCAGCCTTTCATAGCTTAATACAAATTTCAGTAATACTTTATTTCCTTGAAGAGTATTATTGGGTATTTTATAGGTATCATAGTAAATATATATATAATACTTTGAGTAGAATGATCAATTTGACAATATTAATTTTTCCAATCCAAAGGTATGAAATATTTTCCATTTCTTTGCATCTTATAACTCTTTTAATAGTGACTCATAGTTTTTATATACAACTTCTTGAAGACAAAAGATATCTGTAAAGGGTTTTGAGTAAATATGGTCCAATTTCCATATGCACAATGTACCCAGATTGCTTGTCTACCATAGGAAGAATCTATTGTAATCCTGGGTAATGCTTATCCTTCTGCCTTTGTTTTCTTATTTCTAAAGTATATAGTGATTCTTGAATCATACCTTTCTCAAATAGAATCTCTCTGCTAGGGACAGAGTGATAGTGCAGTGGTAGGGTCTTTGCCTTGCACGCAGCTGATCCTGGCATCCCATATGGTCCCCTGAGCCAGGAGCAATTTATGAGTGCATAGCCAGGAGTAATCACTGAGTGTTACCAGATGTGGCCATAAAAAACAAAAACCAAAAAATACTAATTATCTCTCTGCTAATCATGAAAGACAGCTTAGCAAAGAGACTTATCTCTACATACTTCATTAAGTAATCACTAGAATAAGTCAGTGGTCATCAACACTGGTGTACATGACAAACCCCATGGAAATTTAAAATAGCAATTTTACAATTTTTTTTATTTTCAGAGCTGAAATTATACACCATTTTTCAAATATCCCAAGGTGAAATAATTCATAGAGTTGAAAACAATAGAAGTAAAGGGAAAATTAAAGTAATGCTTTCTTTCACTGAATTCAGTTTAATATCATTGCATAAGGTACACTTACTTTCTTGGGACAAGTTTAACCATTACCTCCACACTTCACTGACCCCTGGGATACCCACAAGATACTGCTTGTTCATTTTTCAATACTATATTTTAAATACTCAAAAATTGGGTGTCAGTCAAAAACCCAACTACAATCATGCTTGTAGTCATGGTGCTTAAATAAAGATTTTATATATTAAAAATAAATACTATAAAATATTCACAACTTTTACATTTCTCCTTAAAACTACTTCCTGTGCAAAGTAAACCCCAAAACATTTAACATCTCATTTTTCCATTCTTTCCGAATTTTATTATACTGAGGCTACTTCTAAAATGCAACTGTGTTGGGGCCGGAGAAGTGGTGCCAGCTGTAAGGTGTCTCCTTACCCACGCTAGCCTAGGATGGACCTCTGTTCGATCCCCTGGTGTCCAATATGGTCCCCCAAGCCCAGAGTAATTTCTGAGTGCATAGCCAGGAGTAACCCCTGAGCATCACAGGGTGTGGCCCAAAAATAAAAAAGCAACTGTGTTAGAGGGGTTGCATGTTAAGTAATTCAGCATTTTTATATTGTCACCTTGAAATGAAATAATTATAAGTAGATGAAAATGAAATAATTATAAGTAGTTGGCTCATTGGGCAAGGAATATTTGATGTGCAAAAGGAACAAAGAAAAATGTTTAAGTAGTAGCAATAGGTCTAGCTGGGTATTGGGAAGGCACAGAACATCAGGTTCTTGTGCTGCATCAAAAATAGAAAGTGAGGGTCAAAGTGATAGTAGCATGAGTAGGGTACTTGCCCACTTGCCTCACATGTAGCCTACGTGTGTTTAATAATGGCACTATATATGATTCCCTGAGCCCAGCCAGGTGTGGCCCAAAAGCAAGAGAGTAAAAGATAAAGAGGGGAAGTTGGGGATAAAATGAATGACTCCGTTAGTACTAAGCTAGCATATTTCACTCCATTAGATTGGTAGACAACAGGCAACAGTTATGAAATATTGATCCTCACCCATTAATCCTGGTACTTCATGTGGTCCCCCAACCTTCTCCTAAAGTGGTCCCTTCATACAGAACCAGGAGTGAGCCTTGAGCAAAACTTGGAGTCTCAAAGACAAAAAAAGACAAAAAATATCTCTAGTGGGGAATATTTCGGGCATTGTGTTTTGGTAATGAGATTTTGGAAAATAATAAAATTCAGAAGTAATTGTCTAGAACTAAAGTAGACCAAAAGCACAAGGAGGAACACATCCCTTCTTTAAGATGGAAATATTGAGTTCTAAGACACTCAGGCAATAGCCAGATGGAGAAACTGAGGCACCACCAAAGAAGGGTGGAGCCCTTCAAAAAGGTAAATATATAGGAGACTTTAAATCTTGTGATAAGAACATTAAAGGACCATCAACAGTGCAAGCTTTGCTCTATGACAAAACCAGATTAACTTTTATGTATTCAGAGAATTCCAAGTCAAAAAAATTTGGAGAAATTGTTTATCTTCTCCTAAAAAATTGTTCTCTGTTTTTCCACTCTGGAGAAATCTGTGATCTTTCTTGAACATGTATTTTCTCACTCTTCTCTAACCTATTCTAAGTTAATTTATTTCAGTTAAAATTATGTTACTTTTCATTTGGAGCAATTGTAAAGTATATAAACATAACTCTGCCCATGACCAACCCAGGTTAAATTCCTGGCATCCAAGACAGTCCCCAGAAAGAGTGAAGAGTAATTTCTAAGTAGAGTCGGGGGTTACCTAGCTGTGCTTCTCTGAATCTAAAAGGCAGCGTACAAGAATTTACATGGGTCATTTTGAGCCTTTCTTTTTACCAATCTTAAGGAATCTATCCAGTATGAGTCAATGAGACAAATATTGAAGTACCCAGGAAAAACCAACTTGCATCTCTAGAATATTTCTTAGAATAAGTAAGCCGTTTTGAATATTTTTGAAAAACTATCTGAGAATTGTAATCAATCACATAATGCTATAAATATCTACATTTATGTGGAGTCTTTTTGTGATTATCAGTCATTTGAGTGACTGCCGTTTGATTTCATGCTAGAAACCATGACAAAAGATATGATACTATTCTGAGACATGAATACAGATTTTTGTGTAGTAACAGGTGGTGATAGATCCTACTGGAAGGTGAAATGAAGAATAAATTTGGGGCCAGAGTGACATCACAATGGGTAGAGTTCTTTGCCTTGCACACAGCCAATCCAAATTCTAATCCCAGCATCCCACCTGGTCCCCCGAGCCTGCCAGGAGTGATTTCTGAGCGCAAAGCCAGAAGTAACCTCTGATCACCACCAGGTATGACCCATAAACTAAAACAAAAATGAGACTACCTTCCTTAGTATTTTTCATTAATAATATCTAAAAGTTAATATATTTTCCATTTCATAATATTCATTTTCAGATCAAAAAATTTGTTCATGGAACAGTTTTTTCACTTTTGTTTGTACATTGAAAACAATCATAGCCTTTTCATCCCTGTGGAAATGACTTTGGCAATTGTAATTTTTTATTTTATTCATCGAATCGCTGTGAGTTTTATAAATTACTCATGATTGACTTTCAGGTGTACAATTTTCCTACAAACGATTGCATTGAAGTTTTATAACTACTGCCCAATCTATGATGAGAGCAGTCATAGACTGCTGCCTCTGTGAGCAGATTCTGACATGGAGAGAAGCCATATGTAGTAAAGGGATTAAGGTAACTTGCCT